>MCJB01003039.1:0-10633 GCA_002018475.1 Nicotiana obtusifolia
GGTTGGGGGTCACCATGGAGGAAATGGAACAGCGGCAAAGGTTCTTGAATGTGGTTACTATTGGCCTTCGATCTACCATGATGCCAATCAAATGGTCAAGGCTTGTGATCAATGTAAAGACAAGGTCCAATCTCCAAGAGGCATGAAATGTCAATGCATTTTGTGATGGAGATAGAAATCTTTGACGTTTGGGGAATTGATTTCATGGGTCCATTTGTAAGCTCATGCGGGATGAAGTACATTTTGGTGGCTGTGGACTACGTGTCTAAATGGGTTGAAGCGATCGCCCTACCAAACAATGAGGCACGTTGTGTGACCACATTCTTGAAGAAGAACATCTTCACTCGGTTTGGCACTCCTAGAGCCATTCTTAGTGATGGGGGGTCTCATTTCTGCAACAAGGCCTTCAAAGTTCTCCTTGAAAAATATGGTGTCAAGCACAAGGTAGCCACACTGTATCATCCGCAATCAAGCGGTCAAGTAGAGGTTTCCAACCGGGAGATAAAGAGCATTCTAGTAAAAACCGTTAATGCAAACAGGACCGACTGGTCAAGGAAGCTAGATGACGCGTTGTGGGCGTACCGCACAGCGTACAAGACTCCTATTGGTACTTCTCCTTATCGGTTAGTGTTTGGAAAAGCTTGCCATCTGCCCGTGGAATTGGAGCACAAGGCTATGTGGGCATTAAAAAGGTTGAACTTGGACTGGGCAGAAGCTGCAACTTTGAGGTTAACACAACTTAATGAAATGGAGGAATTCCGTTTCCATGCTTATGAAATTGCAGCTGTGTACAAAGATAGGATGAAGTTCGTCCATGATAAGAAAATTTTGAAAAGAGAGTTCAAGTCGGGTGACTTGGTATTGCTCTTTAACTCCAGACTCAAGTTATTTCCGGGCAAGCTCAAATCGAAAGTCTGGTCCATTCAAAGTAGTCGATGTCTCTCCCTTTGGAGCTGTGGAACTAGCTTCGGAAGATGGGCTCCGAACTTTCAAAGTAAATGGCCAAAGAGTCAAACACTACTTGGGCACAGATGGCGAAAAGCATTTGGTGGAGCAGCTGGCTCTAAAAGATGGTCCGTGCCCGACCATTGAGTGACTTCAAAGGATTTCCAACTTCCTCGCGCCGCGACGTTAAATCAAGCGCTTCATGGGAGGCAACCCATGTGTGGTAACATTTATTTTTGTTTTTGTTCTTTACATTTTTAATTTTTTTTATAGATAGATTTACTTAAGCAATTTGAAGAGTGTGTTAGAGTGCAGGGGATTCAAAAGACCACAATACTGGGAAGGAATGCCTAAAAAGGGAAGAGAAACCACTGCGTGAAGTTTGCTGCACAGATGTGGTCGCATTTTCACTATGCGGACCGCATTTCAATCGCAAACTGAAGCAGTAAGTTTGGCTAAAATTGTTGACCAAAAGGCGACAAGGTAATTCACTTTGCGGACCGCATTTACTTTATGCGATCGCATTGTGCTTCGCATTGTTACCTCTTCAGAAGAACCCACCGCGTAACACGTATGCGGTCGCATAGTGTGTTATGCGGTGACTTTCCCATCGCAAAAGTGCCAGGTACGTCACCGCATTCTCTCATATTTCACTCCTTCAAAACAACGCAAAACAACCAAAAAAAAAAACGAAAAACGAACAGAGAAAAAGGAGAGACCAGAGGCAAACAAAGATTGATTCGTACCAACGACGAATACCCGTTCAAAATCTCCATAATGCTTCTACTCTTCTTCATTGGTATGTGTCCCGATCTCCTCAAAGTCACTTCTATCTTTGCTGTGGTCTTCTTTATTTTCGTTTTGCATTTTTGAGTTTGTTGCTTGCCGTAGTTGCTTGTGTATATCATGGTTGTTTCTGGGGTGCTGGGTAAAGAGATCTAGGACTGCCATTGTTGGGGGATGAACTGAATCGCGAGAACGAAGGCATATGCGGATCGCAAAATCAGAATGTGGTCCGCATTTTGGCCGCATCCTTAAACCCTAGTCTCCTGAAGACGATGACAAAATGCTGTGCCATTTGCGATCGCATAATTAATATGCGAACCGCAATGGCACCGCAAACTGAAACAGAACACCCAATTAAACCCTGGCTACCTGCGGTTGTTTTACGATCGCATCTCCCACTTTGCGGTGGATTTTGCGATCGCATTTTGTTATTTTGTGTGTGTGCAAGTAAATTCTGCGATGGTTATGCGATTCGCATAGTGGTTATGCAATCGCATAATACATCGCAGACTGAGGTCCAGTACTGCACAGTCAAGATTGCGACAAGTTTGCGGTTCGCATAGTGGTTATGTGACCGCAAACCATGTCGCATTTGTTTGCTTTTTCATTGATTTCTTCTGTTTTCTTTGCACTGTTGCTTACAATGTCGCTCACATTTCACCCTTATACAGATATGGCTCCTCAAAAGCATGCAGCTAAGAAAAGGGCACCTTCTGGTCGTCACACATCACAGGCAAAACGTGTACAAACAGAACCCAATGTGCCAAGCACCTCCCAGTTTGATGAGGAGGAACTCTTGCCCTCAGTCAATCTACAGGCCGAGGTTAGAAGGAAACACGGAGATGACTTTCATCTCCGATTTGGGGTTGAAGGCTCTAGGGAACTATATAGAGAAGGACTCACCAGAAGAAAAATTCTGGGTGAGAAGCAGTTGAGCTTGAATGGGCTCCAAGAATAGTACCCCCACATCCTCGACAATATAAAAACAAGAAAATGGGAGTGCTTTACTGAGGCCCCTAAGGAGTATAATGAGTCACTGGTCCAGGAATTCTATGCTTCTTATGGAGCCTCCAGGACGGCGCACCACAAACGCAATAGAGTTTTTACTGGCACCGTACTTGTTCGGGGAAAGAATGTGTTTTGCAACAGTGAGGAAATTAATGAAATATATTTCCCCGACTGGCAAACAGGCACAGCAGAGTACGATGCCAAGTCTGCAAACAAGGAAAATGAGCGTGGGTGGATTGCGTCGATAATTGCAAAGGGTACCCCTGCTTAGATCAATCCTGGAAATAAGATATATAAGGAGGATCTCACAAGGGAAGGTCGATTATGGCTCAGCTTTGTCACCTCCCGTTTGATACCGTCCCGGAACGAGACTGATATTAGCATTGAGAAAGCTCTTCTCATTGCATGTATCATGGCCGGTATCAAGATTGATGTGGGGACTCTGATCTTCCAGGAGATCGGTATCCGGGCAACGCAGCGTGCTACCTCGCTTCCATTTTCGTGCTTGATCACAGCCCTCTGTAAAGCTGTGAACGTTCCTCTCATGCAACAATCTGATAAGACCGGGAAGGAAACGAGGGACATAGACATCACACGTATTAGTGATGCTGCTGCCCCACCAGAGACTTCAATTCAGGACCCCGACTCCCAGACTCCTGTGCTTCCTCAGGTTCCAGAGGCATCCACTTCTGCTTCAGAGCCTGCCTCTTAGTCCACCACTGGTCAGCCTTCGTCTGCACTGCTAGCCCTCTCGAGGCTTGGTCTTATTGCCCAGCATGCCAATGCCAAGGTAGACCAGCTCTTGAAGACCTTACCCAACTTCATCAAACAAGCCCCGACTCCTATACAAACTTCGGTGACAGCTCTCCAACAACAACAAATACTGTTTGGGGATCGCTTGCACCGGCTTGAGTTAAAGGTTGAAAAGATAGAGCGAGGTGAGGTTAGGGGTTTGCTCAGCTGCGGGAGGAGGTTGTGTCTATGAAGACCGAGCTCCACAAGATGCAAAATTTGGAGTTCGACCTATCATCCCTCCTGCCCAAAGATGGTGAGCAGGGAGCAGACACAGCTGCACCAGACTTGGGCCTTGATTTTACAACTCTGATGATGGCAGACATTGCACCTCAGACTGCCAGGATGTCCCAACCTCCAGCTCCTCCTGTACGTGTTGATATTCATGACGAGGAGACTTCCGGACATTCTTCAGAGTCAGAGGGCGAGGAGGCAGATGAGGAGGATTCATGGTCCTCGGAGGATGATGGCCCTCAAGAGATGGGCAAGCAGATTGCTGCTCCTACAGTGGAGGATGAGGAGCAAGCAAACATTCAGAGGGTCATACAACATTCGCTAGCAGATTTGGCCGCCCCTGCAGACCCATCGGCCACTCAGCCATCAGCGGGCGAGGCTAGCAGCTCACAGGCCCCAACTCTAGTTCCGACCAGCCAGAGATCCCTCCTTCAGCAGCAGAGGGCCAGCCGGCTACCGACTCCCATAGCGCTTAATGCGCCCCAGGGAGCCCCTTCATCTCTACTATATGTTTATATGCATTGGGGACAATGCATGCTTTTGGTTGGGGGTGGTAGCCTTGTCTGTATTTTTGTATTTTTGCGACATTAGCAACTGTAGTATATATTAGTGAGTTGTGATTTCTGTACATAAGTTGTCTTTAAGAAAAAAAAACTAGCAATTATGTGATTTCTTTAAAAAAAAAAAAAAAAATACTAGTAGATAGTTTTCCATCTTTAGTAATTAGAAATAAATTTCCCTTGTTTTTTTTTTGTCGGGTTCTTTTTCAAGGATGTAATAGTAGAACCAGGACAGTAGGATGAAACATGTTTACCGGGATGGTGTAATTGTCTAGTCTCAAGCATGTGTGTCTGTACATAGCTCATACCCTTTCAAAAGATCGACTGTGTGAACTTGAGGCTCGCGCTGTGACTCTATATCTACCTAGAGTTATGTATGTATATATGATGAAAGCTTTGAGTTGCCAAATGTTGACTCCAGGGCTTTAAACTATGTGAACCAAACAGTTTATGTGCCATGTGTGTGAGTTCTTTGTGTAGATAATTCTTGTGTTTGCCTCTGCCATCTAGAACTTGCCCGGTTAGTTTTTCGATGCTTATAATAATTACACTTAGTTGGAGAGATGATCTTAGGCATTCTTTGTTTTATTTGTGAAACCTCTTTAACCTTTCAAGCCTACCATTGCATAAATAATATAATTAGTGCCCTATTCGAGCCTTTAACCTTTTCTTTGGCCACCTCACTACAAACCTTTCCCTTTTGTAAAATAATTACCTTTTTTGAACCCGTTCCTCGTTAAACTTTGAGCATTAGGCTAAAAGCCTAAGTTGGGGGTGTGGTGTCAAAATGGAAATGGGTAAGGTTGTACATTGAGGATAAGAGCATATATCTCAAAGTGCTCATATGAAATTATGCAAGCTCCAAAATAAATTTAAAAAAAAAAAAGAAAAGAAAAGAAAAGAAAAATAGATATATGTGTATAAGAAAAATCTGTGTCTTAGTTTCACCATTTTGATAAGTGTGACTATTTTTGCAGGGGCTATATTGAAGCAATCCGGGAAGTTGAGCAACAACTTCAGCACTCAGGCAGTGAACGGAAATTCGATGACATTGTTGTTGCTTGTGGCAGGTTTTGCCCCTCTGCTTAATTTTTATGATTTGGTACGCTATACATGGATTGTTACATTTAAAAATCGCCCATGTATGGAATCACTAAAAAGCAACACTTGCTAAAACTATGGTTGAAAAGTTTGTCAAGGAGTCCGAAAATAAGTAGGGATATGCTATGAGGTTAGAGAATGACCGAGATTTGTATTCCTAGTAAGGATAGTATACTCAGTTGGCCCATGACATGCCTTGACTGTAGTTATACACACACATACTTCCTCTCTTGTTTGGTATTTCTACTACTGAGTGGCTTTGATAGTTGTTCCTTAATGCATCAGTACGTGTCAGTATGTCTGGTATATGTTTAGAGTGTCTCTATGCTGCTTGGTATCTGTGGAGGATCTTAGCTTCTTGATCCTGGCATCATGACACCCTATGGGATGTTGTAGGGGGCTAATTACCTTCTGGGAATATGGTCTTTTTGTTTGTATACAAATTGCAATTATCTTGCTTAAGGAGCTATTGAATTGTTAACAGATTCTCCGTGGACATTGGTTCCGCCCCTTTTGTGGTGAGGCTCAATTTTCCCCCGCCTCCTAATAACCTGTTTTCCTATCAAAGCGTATGATTTGAGAGTAGCTACATCTGAAAACCAGATTGAATTCACTACCATTTGCTTTGCATCTCTACATGCTTAATTGAGTCTCCCTGTGCCAGGTACTTTTAAAAGATCAAGAGATTCTCCATGGACATTGCCACCAGCTTTTTGGTGCCTTCCAGTAGACCTTTTATCTATTAATACATTTGATTTGAAAATGTTTATCATTGAGAACCTGATTGAACCTGAAGAAATTTTCCTTTTGCATTTCTAGGTGCCTCAGTTGTCCATCTCTAGTAGAATTTCTGGTTTATTTTTATATGTACTCTTCTTTTGGGAATGCTCGTACTCACTGAGTAACCTCAACTTCCTAAAAATGATCTTTTGTTTTGTCTGGAGTTACATTGTGGTGAAAGTCAGTGATTTATCTTACAGTGTTCTAACATCACTGCCATGTCTCCATGGTTTTCAGTGGGGGCACAGTCGCTGGTTTGTCAATTGCATCCAGGCTCAGTGGCTTGAAAGCAAAAGTAAATTGCTTTTGTCTTTATTTTAAAATTCTCTCATCTTCAGACACAGCAAATGTCACTAATAAGTGGTTCGAGTTTGTAGGTTAATGCATTTTGTGTTTGTGACGATCCGGATTATTTTTATGAATATGTTCAAGGCCTACTTGATGGAATTAATGCAGGCGTCAGCTCACGTGATATTGTTAGCATTCAAAATGTAAGGACTTCATTGTTTTCTCCTTTCTTTAAGCATACCTGTTTTACATTCATCAATTTCATTGTGTAACTTCTTGAGGTACTAATTTCATGATAAAACAATGTGATCTATTGATTGTAATTCATGGATATTTTGGTCTTTGTAACTGTAAGTGTTCTCTCTTCCCATGTTATACATTTTGCATAGCTTATGACGTTTAACATGGATTGCTATGCTCAAAATAAAGGACTTCTTTCTGAATATCCTTCATCGCCAAAAACTTTGATTGATAATTTTCCCTGCTAAATAATGCTGTCATCAAAATCTTATCATAAATCATTCATGTGCACATCCATCTTGCTCAAGAGGAACCATGGAAATTCTGCATATGATGTATTAGTCTAGTTGACTATGCTTTCTCTGAGTCGATGGTCTCTCGGAAACAACCTCTCTACCTTCACAATGTGGAGGTAAGGTCTGCGTACACACTACCCTCCCCAGACCGCACTTTTGTGGGACTACACTGGGATTGTTGATGTAGTTGTTGTTGATGTATTAGTCTAGTTCTATGAGGAACTCCATGGTATCAATAGTCTTGTATCTACACTTTTGTTTTTTAACAGGCGAAAGGCCTAGGTTATGCTATGAGCACAGCTGACGAGCGTAAATTTGTGAAGCAAGTTGCTGAAGCCACAGGTGTTATTCTCGACCCTGTCTACAGGTATGGCCAAGTGTGCCTTCTCATCCTTTCTTTATGGTCATACGGCAAGTGAGCGTTCAACGGACTGTCTACACAATTCGCTTGTAGTCTGTAAAATGCATTGCACAAACATGTTTTCAGCCTAAAAGAACTGCTTATTCTTATGAATGCACCATATTTTGCAAAGGTTGGAGAATAATTCTTTCGCTATGGAGCCCGTAATAGGGGAATCCTGGCTATATGGTAATGAAACATGGTTTATTGATATTGATTTTGTAAACTTATCTGCATTGAAGACGGTTGTTGGCTTGCTATAGTGGTTCTTTAAGAGGAGAAATATATTAAGACCTCACTAGATGCCGAGTGTAACAGAAGGTCTTCGGCCTTTTTATCTTTAAACAAGTAGTATACAACTGTTTTAAAGCTGAATTGAACCTTGCACTTGAATTATACGTAAATTGAGGAAAAACGGTGAGACTGAGTGATACACAACACAAGTTACCGATATTGACTCTTGATTGTCTATTTGTGAGGATACTTTGTTGACACATTCTTTTGATTGTTCATTGTTACAGTGGTAAAGCAGCTTATGGAATGATAAAAGACATGAACGAGAATCCAACAAAGTGGGAGGGAAGAAAGATTCTCTTCATACATACAGGTGGCCTACTGGGTTTATATGACAAAGCTGATGAAATGGCCTCATTAATGGGCAAATGGCGTAAGATGGATATCAATGAATCTATCCCAAGACAAGACGGCATCGGCAAAATGTTCTAAAATCGTGAAAGAGGTGATACCAAATTGTGTTGTCAACATGTACAGGATGAGCATCAGCATATCTAGATTTTCTTACTTCAATAAAAGGAAGTGCTTTATGCCACTTGTACGAATGGTTGAATTAAGAATATGATTTATCTCTTGAAAGCTTGAATAATTGGAGTGTAAATGGCAGGTGTGAAAGTAGAGGGCCCATGACTAGAAATTTTGGGGGCAAGTGCACAGATAGCCATTTTCAGGGATGCTATTTAAAGATTAGCCAGTAGTTATTTTGTCTTGGAATTTTAAACTGAAAATCTTAACTTCAGGACAACTTAGTTGTCTTGAAAATTTGAACTGAAAAACTGAAATTCAAGACGCACTGGCTAATTTCTAAATCGCAACCTTTTAGAGTGGTTATACGGTGTCATTTCTACGAAATTTTGGCAGCTAAAAGATGTGGTTAACTATGTTATCTAGATTTTAAAGGACTTGTCACTGCTAGTCAATCCGAAAGGGGAATCCATGATGCCAAAGGACCGCTGAAAATGATATAGGAACCACTAATGCGGGAGGTAGTAGGTACCTGGGAAATTAGTCGAAGTACGTTTAAGCTGACCAGATATTACAATTATCAAAAAAATAATAACAATAAAATAAATTGTTTTATTTCGAAGTTAACATGAAACAATTAACAAGTTGATAGGGGATAAACAACTGAGAAATCATGCTATTCAATTCGTTCAACGTCAATGAAGATCTTTTAACAGTTGAGAGTTATTTTCTTGGGGGCCATAATATGTGATGCAAACCTTTATAATTGAAACTAACTTTGTGAGGTTTAACGGGTGTAGATGTTGGCAAAATCAAGGGATACATGTAACAAAAACAATAAAACTCGTAATGTCCAAGTTAACGTATGGAATTTTGAAAATTGTTAGAATTAATGTACTATTATTAAGGCTGTAAAGTGGGCCGGTTTTGGCCCGGGCCCGCAGTCCTGGTGGGCCTAACGGGCCTCGTGGTCCGGTCCCTGTGGTCCTGGGCTTTAAACGGGTATAGGCCCGTGACGGGCCGGGTAGCCCATAGAGACCGCTAGGCCCGGGACCGCCAGGCGGGCCTGGTCCGGGCCCAGCGAGCCTGGGCCGGGCCCAACGGTCATTTTTTTTTTTTTAAAAGTTTGTTTTTTTAAAAAATGGCCAACGGCAAGATTTTTAAAATCTAGCCGTTGGGCCTTAAATTTGACCGTTTTTAATTGCCAAAATAGCCATTTTGGCCCCCAAACTTTATATTAACCCCAAACTTTTTATAAATACACTTTTTACCTATTCCCACCTATAAATACCCCCCCATTCTTTCATTTTTAACTCACAAATTCTCTCAATCTCTCTCAATCTCTCTCTAATTATTTTCATAAGTGCTTACTTTTTACAATTTCGTGAAAAATTGCGAAGTTGGTGAATTGAAGTATTTAAGTCTTCAAGTCTTCAACAATATTCAATTTTCAAGAAGTTGTTCGTCAATTCGGTAACCTTGTTCCAACTCTTTAATTTTTAATATATTGTTGTGTTTGTTTTAATTAGTTTAATTATAATTACTATGGATTTTTCATTGAAAAAAATGTTTGGTGGTAAGGGCAAGGGAAAATCGAAAATTGGCCAATCTAGTAGCCAAGCTACTCCTCCTCTCCCTGCTACCCGTCCTTCTCCACCTATTATTCTAGATAGTAATTACCCTTGTTTTCAATTTTCCGATAGTCAATTTATTCATGATGTTGCACCCGGTAATCAATTAGATGAACAAACGATGAATGCTCTTTATGGTAATGAAACTATATTTGAAAATGATGATTTAGATGAAACACAACCGAATTTAGATGATACACCTACTAGTCCTATTAATAACCCAACTGATGCCCCGCCTGACCCTCCTGTAGTAACCCCTACATTTGATAGAAGACCTCCTAGACGACCCGAAACATCCCTTGTTTGGCACTTTTTTACTCAATTAAGAGAAAAAAATAAGGCTAAGTGTAAAAGTTGTGGGTCTTTGTTGGCACATAAATATACTGGCAACCGTAGCGGTATGGGTAGTTTAACTAGGCACATAATGAAACACCCTATAGATAAACAGAGATTTTTACAAATGAAAGCTGCGGAAGAGGGGACGGGCGTAGGTAGTTCGGTTCCACCTAGTGCAGGTTCAAACTTAGTCCAACCCGAAATTAACACCGTTACGGGTGGAATTTTATACTACGATCCAAACAAGGATCGTGAAGAACTAGCAAAAATGGTAACAGTTATGTGCTTACCATATAGCTTTTCTTCTAACCCCCATTTTATACAATATATTAGAAAAATTTATAATCCTACATATAAAGGATGGCCTCGTGCTACCGTGAAGGCCGACATTTACAAATATAAGCATGAATACGAACAATATTTGCGATATCTATTTACCCATATAGATTATCGCATTGCAATTACAACAGACATAGG
>MCJB01003040.1:0-10632 GCA_002018475.1 Nicotiana obtusifolia
TGATGGATCATCGGGGCATGTCTTTGACATTCATTACATTTGCGAACGAATTCCTTTGCGTCCTTTTCCATATCGATCCAATAATAACCTGCCCTGATTATTTTTCGGATCAGGGGTTCGACACCGAAATGATTCCCGCAAGTGCCTTCGTGTATTTCTCTTAAAATGTATTCGGTGTCGCCTGGTCCGAGACATATCGCGAGGGGGCCACCGAACGTTCTTCTAAATAAGGTTCCGTCATCGGATAAATAGAACCGAGCCGCCTTTGTGCGCAAGGTTCTTGATTCTTTTGGGTCCGAGGGGAGTTTACCGGAGCTTAGATACTCTATGTATTTGTTCCTCCAATCCTAAGTCACACTTGTTGAATTGATTTCGGCGTGGCCTTCTTCCACTATTGACCTCATGAGCTGTACGACCTTTTCGGATTCGATCTCATCATCTTCGACCGATCATCCTAGATTGACGAGGGCATCGGCCTCACTGTTTTGCTCTCGAGGTATGTGTTGTAGGGTCCATTTTTTGAACCTATGCAGTGTAACTTGTAGCTTGTCTAAATATCTCGGAATTCGACCTTCCCAGACTTCGAAAGTCCTGTTGGGTTGATTCACCACAAGGAGGGAATTGCACTTAGCTACGATTATCTCCGCTCCCAGGCTTTTGGCTAGTTCTAAACTAGAAATCATAGCCTTATATTCGGCTTTGTTGTTAGTTTTATAGTTTTGATAGATTGTCGAATTGTATTACCGGTTAGGGGCTTTAGCACGATACCAAGCCCCGATCCCTTCGCGTTCGAGGCACCATTTGTGAATAAGGTCCACACTCCCAAAGGAGTCCCCGGTCCGGTCATTAGCTCTCTTTCGACCTCGGGCGCAAAATCAGCGACGAAATCCGCCAACACCTGAGATTTAATCACGGTTCGGGGTCGATATTCAATATCATACCCACTTACTTCGATAGCCCATTTGGCCAATCGGCTGGAGAGCTTGGGTTTATGCATTATGTTTCTTAACGGGTAAGTCGTTACGACGCATATGGGGTGGCATTGGAAGTAACGTTTCAGTTTCCTGGAGGCACTCAATACAGCGAGTGCCAGTTTTTCTAAATGAGGGTATCTAGTTTCAGCCTCGCCTAATGTTCTGCTAACGTAATAAATTGGAAACTGCGTACTTTGTTCCTCTCTAACTAGGACTCCACTTACCGCTACTTCCGAGACGGCAAGGTAGAGGTACAACCGCTCCCCTATTTTTGGTGTATGCAGCAAAGGTGGGCTAGAAAGGTACCTTTTGAGTACTTCTAACGCGTGTTGGCACTCCAGGGTCCACGAGAAGTTGTTCTTCTTCTTCAATAGATTGAAAAGGCTGTGGCTTTTATTGGATGATCTCGAAATGAATCGTCCCAAAGCGGCTATACGGCCTGTCAGCTTTTGTACAACCTTTACATTATCCACAACTGTGATGTCTTCGATAGCCTCGATCTTCTCGGGGTTGATTTCTATTCCTCGATTCGAGACCATGAAACCGAGGAATTTGCCTGAGCCAACATCCAACGCGCATTTTTCCGGGTTCAGCTTCATGTTGTATTGTTTCAGCATGTTGAATGTTTCCTGCAAATGGTTCAAATGGTCCTCTGCTCGCAGGGACTTAACTAACTTATCATCAATATAAACCTCCATCGTTTTCCCTAGTTGTTTTTCAAACATTCGATTTACTAGGTGTTGGTAAGTGGCTCCTGCGTTCTTTAACCCGAATGGCATCACGTTGTAACAGTATGTGCCATACTTAGTGATGAAGGATGTTTTTTGGTCATCCGGGTGCATTCCTATCTGGTTGTAGCCAGAGTAAGCATCGAGAAAGCTAAGGGTCTCATGACCAACGGTAGCATCGATCATGCGATCGATTTTGGATAAAGGGAAAGAATCTATAGGGCATGCCTCGTTTATATCCTTATAATCTACACACATTCTTAATTTATTCCCTTTTTTAGGGACTACTACTACGTTTGCTAACCATTCTGGGTATTTAACCTCCCTCATGGACCCTATCTTTAGAAGCTTAGTTACCTCATCCTTGATGAATGCGTGTTTGGTCTCGAATTGAGGCCTCCTTTTTTGCTTGATCGGTCGGAACTTTTGATCGAGGCTTAGCTTGTGGGTTGTTACTCCGGTGGTATACCTGTTATGTCGAGGTGGGACCAAGCGAAGGAATCTTTGTTAGCTATAAGAAATTGGATAATTTTGGCCCTGAGCTCGGAACTTAGGCCCGAGCCCAGGTATACCTTTTGGTCTGGCGAGTCTTCTCGGAGGAAAACTTGCTCGAGTTCCTCGATTGTCGATTTGGTTGCATCGGACTCATCGGGACTGACAAATGACCTAGGGATTCCGTAACTGTCATCCTTGAGATGCACTTGTTCATCTTCGTTTGCCGAGGATGATGCTTGTGATTGCTATTTGACCTTTTGCGAAGGAGCTGCTGGTACCGGTGTTACTTCTTATACTGCAAACATCTCTTTCGCAGCCGGTTGCTCCTCGTAAACTATTATAATCCCATCGGATGATGGGAATTTCAGTACTTGGTGTAGTGTCGAAGGCACAGCTCTCATGTCGTGGATCCATGGTCTCCCGAACAGGGCGTTGTACCTCATGTCTCCACCGATTACGTAGAACTTTGTCTCTCGAATGGTACCAACAGTGTTTATCGGCAATGTTATTTCGCCTTTGGTCGTTTCACACGCCATGTTGAATCCATTGAGTACCCAGACTGTAGGGACAATTCGATCTATCAGCCCGAGTTGTTCTATAGCCCATGAGCAGATTATATTAGACGAACTTCCTGGATCGACCAATACGCGCTTTACTTTAGTCCTGTGTATAAGCACAGATATCACTAGCGCGTCGTTGTGAGGTTTCATAATCCCTTTTGCATCTTCTTCGCTGAAATGTAAGATTCCCTCCATCGCGTAATCCCGAGTGCGCTTTTCCCGGGTGATGGATATCTTGGTGCGCTTCAGTACCGGACCTTGGGGCGCATCTACTCCGCCAATAATCATATTAATCGTGTGTAGTGGCTCTTCCTGGTTTGCTTGTTTATTCATGTTTCCATAATGATTTTTGGCTCGATCGCTAAAAAATTCTCGAAGATGTCCGTTTTCGAGCAACCGTGCCACCTCCTCTCTTAACTGTCGATAATCTTTTGTCCTGTGTCCGTGTGTACCATGATATTTGCATATCAAATTGGGGTCTCTTTGGGCAGGATCCGATTGTAACGGTCGAGGACACTTAGTGTCCTTGATACGACCGATAGCTGATACGAGAGCAGCCGCATCAACGTTGAAGTTGTATTCCGATAACCGCGGTGCTTCTCGGTGACCGGTGGTTCTCTCAAAATTGCTTCTCATCATGGGCCCCCGGTTACTCCGTCCATGATCATTTCTTCTTTCGCTTCTTGGGGAGTCCTGCCTTGCTGGAGTGATTTTCCTATCCCCATGATATGGCCGATGCCGATCTCTATTCAGTCTCGGTTCCTGATGAATATCCCTTCGAACCCTATCATGAGTTCTGATGGGGTAAATAGATCCAGAAGGGGCTCCAAGTTGGTCATCCTTGACTCTAATCTTCGTCTGGTATCGGTTATGTATATCCGCCCATGTGACGGTCGGATATTCTATCAAGTTCTACTTAAGTTGCTGTGAAGCCGAGCGTTGAGCCCTTGGGTGAAGGCCTGAACGGCCCAATCGTCAGTGACCGGTGGCCGATCCGTCCGCTCCATCTGAAAACGAGATACAAATTCTCTGAGCATCTCATTATCCTTTTGTCTGACTTTGAACAGGTCCGATTTCCGCGTTCCCACTTTGATAGCGCCTGCATGTTTACAAAGAAATCTACAAGCATAGCAAAAGAGTCAATG
The DNA here is from genome assembly GCA_002018475.1 of Nicotiana obtusifolia. Classification (NCBI taxonomy): domain Eukaryota; kingdom Viridiplantae; phylum Streptophyta; class Magnoliopsida; order Solanales; family Solanaceae; genus Nicotiana; species Nicotiana obtusifolia. The sequence goes on from MCJB01003040.1 coordinate 3,903, forward strand.
GAATTAGGGGGTAATTTGTGATACCAAGTCATGGCCTCTTTTGACAAGGTTTCTCCGAACTTTTTTCAAAAGAACGGACTCGATCTCGTCGTCTTCTAAGTCGTTTCCCTTTATAGTGCATGTGTATGCGGTCACATGCTCGTTTGGATCGGTTGTCCGTTGTACTTGGGAATTTCCGGCATGCGAAATTTCTTGGGTATTGGTTTTGGAGCGGCGCTTGACGGGAAAGGTTTTTTTACAAACTTTTTGGAATCCAAGCCCTTTAATATCGGGGGTGCTTCTGGGATTTGATCCACCTTGGAATTGTATTTTTCCACCTTTTTGTCGTTAGCCTCGATCTTTTTTTCGCCAGACTCGACTCGTCTGGTTAGTTCCTCGAGCCTCCTCATGATCCCGGAGTTCGCCCTCGATCCACCTTCATTCAGTTTCTCTGCGACTGGTTCGTTCTTAGGAATGGTTCCCCGAGAAGGGCCGAACTCAGCTTTGTTCGATATTTGGCTTCGATTTTGTAGTTGAGCGATGGCCGCTTGCTGGGCTTGCAACATGTTAAAGATCATTCTGAGGTTGATCCCGTCCCCTTCGTCGTTTTGGGGTCCCTGAGTTGTTGATCAGTGTTCTCTACGAACACTGTTTGACGGGTCAGTAGTTCGATCTACATCGACCGCCATTTGTGAGTTAGCGTCGACCGGAATTTCATCACCGAGCGCTACGTTGTTGTTTTCACCCTGATGATCAAATTCATTATCGGCGTACAAAGGCACAGATTCTGAGTGCGACATGGTTGTACTGTAACCTGAAATCAAAGATACTTCACAGAGCAAGTGTAAAATAATTTGCGTGACATAAAACTGTATCAAACGCTCACTATTATCCTTAGCCCCACGGTGGGCGCTAAACTATTTACCCTTGGCTTCGGATAACAATTAAATTTGTACGTGATTTTAAGGACACGTGATTTGGTTTGATACAAATAATGAATAATAGAATAGAGACTAAATTTAGTAAATAAATTGAAAGAGAATGCAAACCACAAGTCTATAATAGCTTGGCCTCGATCGATTTCTTTAAGATGGACAAATATGAATCAAATGAATAAATAAATAATAAGAGCATGCTTCTTTTCTGTATATTGATAATTGTTTTCTGAGATGCCTTTTACAATTGAGCTACCCCTTTATATAGGGAGGAGAATAATTCTTATACAAGGTAAAAAATCTATTTACAAGGTAAAATATCCCTTGATTTACTGATTTCAACGTCCTTGCTAATTTCCGCCGTGATTCCCGCCGAGATATTTACGTATCACGGGATTTCTGGTCCTTCCGTTATGCAAATCTGATAATTTATTCCTAGGGCATTTTACCCTAATCGACCTTAACAATTTTATCTCAAATATCATGGCTTCGAGTTTCGATTCGATGATGCTCGGTTTTGATCTTCGATCCTTGATTCCTCGATCCTGGCCTATCAAGCAGTAGTTATAATCGACACCAACCGTATAAATTCAAACCCAATTTATCCTAAACAAGCTGTCCAAGTTCGACCCGCGCTTTGTCTTCAAGATGGAAGGATGCTATGGAAACTCGCTCTGCAGTTGGCATATTGTCAAAATTGAAAGAATTGCTCTGCGCGACATAGCCAACTGGTTGGATCTTCTTGTCCATTAAATCTGGGAAAATCAAGCTTCATCTTAGGAACGAAACTTGAGTGGGTGTTGCCGATAACTGGATCCTCATGAGTGGCCTTATTCGCAGATGAAGATGCTTCGCCTTCGCGTCGGGTAAGCCTTACCATCTCATCAAGTTTGGAATTCATCAGTGATAAAACTTCATTCAATTGAACCGCCAGGGCTTGCTGTCCACTGGACAAGCTCTGAACAATCGTCTCCAATTGCTACACTCGTTGGTCCATGCCCGTGCTCTAATACCACTTTGGCATGTACTCCTTTCCAGGGCCTATTTTTGGAATAGAAAACAGAAGGCAAAAGTCTCGTTAATGGAAAAACTGGTTTGATAGAGGAGACCACGACCTCTTTCAAGCGTAAGCTCGAGATTTGGGATAAAATCGTTGAATACTTTATTTCTTCGAGTTGCGTGACTTTATACATGAAGATTTCCGCAACTGACAGGAACTAAAGGTTGCTGAACATCGCCAACTGCATCCTAGAATAAAGGAAATTGATCTGCTCATCTACTCCTAAAATAAAGGAAACAGAGAACACAATTTGAATGACTTCTAATAACTAGGAAATGGTTAACTACAATTACTGCACGTAACAGAGATCTCGAGAGATTCACCGCTAAGTCTTGACTATTCTCAATATATTCAGCAGATTCTCACTGAAAATTTTATCTTTTCTCTTTATTTCTCACTCTGAATCACTTACATTTGCTCTCTGTTTTCAGAAGCTTCTGGATTTTCATGGTGGTTTACCTAAGGTACTTTTTATTTTTTGATTTATTGTTATTTTCTTATTGTGTTATATATATATATATAGAGAGAGAGAGTAGAAATTTGTGTGTGTGTGTTGAATTTATTTTTGCGAGTCTTCTCATTTTTTGGTTACAATTTGTGTTTTTGGTCAAATACTGTTAGTGGGATTTTTGTGTTAATCGTTGCTGTGAGTATTGCAAATAGGTGTTTGTGTTTCGAGCAGAAAATTTATCCTTATCTATGTTTTTTTCTTCTTTCTTGATTCCTTTCGTTCACTAATTATGTAGAAGTTGAATTTTCATAGCTTATTTTCATGAACGTTGATTATGTAGAAATTGAGTTTTTAGAGACTATTTTTCTATAGAGTTTTATGTACATTGTCACTGTTTTTACAAGTTTTTGATATGTAAGTCTTCTTAAAATGTGGTATTTTTAATCTTAAAATCAGACAGAGTACCTGCTACAACAGGTTACTTTTTCTTACAGGGACTGTATATATGACATACTCTTTTCTATATGGATCACTTCTTTTCCATCTAAGTGAGCGTAATTTGCCAATGCCTGTAGTTTGTTTGACTTATTTCCTGTGGTGTGTCTCAGTGCTATTTTGGTGGTAGTGGAGGTTTCTATGATGGTTCGTACTCTTGCAATTTTGTGATACTACAGATATATAGATGAGAAAACACACACATTGCTGAGTGTTATTAGGCTGAACTTTCCCGATTCAAGCTAACTAATAGTGGAAGAAAGAAAAACAGGGGATCTTATGAGAGATTTACCCTATCTTAACGTAAGATACGGAAAAATAGATACTTTCTCATACTACTTTGACTTTGGAGATCTGCATTATCATTAGCTTAGAAAAGAGACAAAGGGAAGCTTGTCGTAATTGTCCAAAGTAATTCATCTGCAATTCACTCTAATTCTATTAAGATATCAAATGTCTATACTTTGCATCTATATTATTACAACATAGTAACAAGTGTACCTCTGTTTTAGTTTCTGCAGTACACTAATTTATACAAAAAAAATTGTGTTGTGTAGACCTTATAAGTTCTACCATTGAATCTAATTGTCATATATTTGGACACGATTGCCTTTACTTTATTTCTTTTAGGCTTTACTCAAATTCTCTCAGATGCAGCTATACTTGTTTTTGGATAAATACATTCAGCTCTTCAGTTTTTTCGTATTTTGGAATATTCCTTCAGCAGGTCTTTAGATTTCATTTTGATTCACTTTTTAATCTCTTTGATTCTTGCATGTTACTTTTTCTAGAAACTTGACACAACGTTATATGTCTAATTTGTCAAATGCAATAAATTTGTTTTCTTGGTTGCATCTTTATGATTGGTGATAACCCAGGACAGTTTATAGAACTACATACCTAAAAAGGTAATTAAATGGGAACCACCTGCACTATATTGCTGAACACAGAGTACCCTATAATTTGAAATGCTAACACTGATTAATGCGTTTTGTATTGGGTCGGATACATTTACATGAAATCAAGTCGGTTACAACTATATGCCATCGAGTCTGGCATAACTTGAGGAAGTCGGAGCGGAGACACTATAAAGTCGAACTTTCCCGGTCCGAGATTGAGAGGTCGGGTACCACAGTCGGAGTAGCTGGGACGGAACGATCGATATAGTTGACCGAGGAGTGTTAAGAGATCGAGGACCGGCCTCGAACCGCGTATCTCGCCACTCACCGAATATTTCGCCAACAACTGATTGTTACAACCGTCATAGCCGTTTTGCCATGATTTGAGGAGATTCTATCCCGAATTTTAGGGAATTTATCTTGTAATTAGTTATTTACCTTATTTGGAACTCTGGTTTTAGTCTATAAGAGGCATACTTTGTACACCATAAAGACACAACAGTTTCTCTCATCTTGACCATTACTTTTCTGATTACTAATGACGCTATTAATACAAGAATTCCACCATTTCCTTACTGTTCATCTCAGTACACGGTCTTTATTTCTTCTCGCATTTCAATTGATCTTTTCATATTGTTATTTAGTATCAAATTAGTTTACGGATCCTTAGCACTACGAACAAATTCAATTGTTATCCGATTTCTAGGGTAAACAGTTTGGCGCCCACCGTGGGGCCTAGGATATTAGTGAACTGTTGATACGTTCCTTTTGAAAGCACAATTTTACATTTGTTCTTTGCAAAAATTTCTGTCTTTCACGTCACAGATTCACATGGCACAATCACTTCCAACCAACAATGTATTCAGCAACCAAATTGAAAACAATGCCATACCCCCACCTGAAGCTCCAGTTGATGTCAATTCCCAAATGGCATTCGACGCCGATCAGGCATCTGGTTCAGCACACAGTGTCCGAGGTGAGAACTATTCGGGAATTCAGCAGAACGAGGAAGACGCAATTAGCCTCAAAATGATATTCGAAATGCTACAAGCCCAACAGGCAGCAATAGCTCAGCTGCAGAACCGTGCTCAGGACCCGGTTAGAACGGAAGATATTCCACCACAGGCGACGCCCGAACGAGTTGAACCGGTCTTAACACAACCGAATGAAAGTGGTTCGGAGGCCAACTCCGGAATTATCAAAATGCTGGAAGAATTAACCAAACAGTTGAGTTTGGGGAGAAGAAAATCGAAGCCAACGACAAGAAGGTCGAAACATACAACTCGAGGGTTGATCAGATACCGAGAGCACCTCCAGTTTTGAAGGGCTTAGATGCCAAGAAGTTCGTGCAGAGACCATTCCCGCCCAGTGCTGCTCCGAAGCCGATCCCGAAGAAATTCCGAATGCCCCAGATTCCAAAATATAACGGGACTTCGGATCCTAACGAGCATGTAACAGCTTACACTTATGCGATAAAGGGAAACGATCTCGAAGATGACGAGATCGAATCTGTTCTCCTAAAGAAATTTGGAGAAACTTTATCCAAAGGGGCGATGACGTGGTATCACAATTTGCCACCGAACTCCATCGATTTTTTTTTTCTGAAGTGAAAATTTGTACTTTTTTTTTTTGATTGAATAGAGCTTTTATTTATGTTAGTCAAAAAAGATTTACAAGGAGGGAGGGGGACATAAACCTTACCTCCCCAAAAAAGAAAATGTACCTTAACTTATAGATACAAAAATACAAAATGTATCCAGTAGGTACAAAGTGTGTCCGACCTAGTGTAAAATACTGTATATCTATCTTATATAGATGATAGATAGACATATGTACAAAATCAAAGTGAGATACTTCTAGGTCTCCCATTCTATTCATGTGTGTTTCTACTTCTAGTTGATTGCTGCATGTTCCATTGAGTGATCTTGCAAAAAATTTGGTGATGTGCTGATTCTTGCTTAGGTCATTGTGTGTTGTTGAAATGTTGGTGCTTTCTCGGAATTGATGTAGTACTTCAGTGCTTGTTTGCTGTTGGAATGTTTGATGGATTTTCTGATGTTTGCCCTGATGTTGGTGCTGATTGTTGCTGATGTTGTTCTGTTGCATATCTTTGTTGTCTGCTTCTTCTTTGCTTCCTTGCTGATGTGTTGAGGTATGATTCTGTGTGTGTTGAACAGGTATTATAGGTGTCTTTTCTCTGCTGTTGTGTTTCTTTTTGTTGCTTGATTTGCTGGTGATGCATCTGCTGAGTTCCTGCTGTGTCTGTAATGTGTAGTTGTCCCTTCTGTCAATGGTTACATGAGAGATTTGCTCTACTACTGCACAAAGTTTGTTCAAGGATTGTCCTGTCTTGGTCCTTCGAAGGTTGCTTTGCTGTTTGTGGTTCATATCTCTGCCTGTACTGTGAGGATTGCTGTTTTTATAGGTAGAAGATAATTGATACAATTGCATTAGAATGAGCACCGAAGGTGCTAATACCACACAATGCAATTGCACCAATGGCCTACACCTATGAGAACAGTGTGTTGCTGTGGTGCTTGTGTTGTTATTTGTCTTGCCTGTGCCTTGAATAAGGTTGCTGCCTTTCATTTTGGTATTGATGTTGAAGGTGATGTTGAAGAAGAGAGGGTGTTTCATTGTTCTTTTGTTTTGATGCTGTTGCGCCTGCTGACTGATGTTGCTGGGTGTTTGAGGTGGAGGTTGTGACTTGTCTGTGGAGGTATTGGTGTTGCTGCATTTGCTGCTTTGTGTCCTGTTATTACTGCTGCGAACTTTGCTGGCCCTGTTTCCTGAGGTCTGCCCATGTAACTGATGAGTTTTGACGGACAAATCTGGCATCTTCACATTGCTGGTCCTGATTGTTGCTGTGTGCCTCAATTGATAATTGCTGCTTCTTGGTTCTGGAATGATG
>MCJB01003041.1:3506-16751 GCA_002018475.1 Nicotiana obtusifolia
GATCCATTTCAAAATCATGTGAAAACATCATTTAGTTTTCAAAACTGAGTTCAAATAATGATTCAAATCATTAACAAATACCCCCGAAGGGTTTACATAACCGGCGTGAAGCCCAAATATGATTTCAGTAAACAGTGATAAATTACCCCTGAAGGGTTCACATAACCGGCACGAAGCCCAAATATGGCTAGAAGCCCAAATCATTATATTATCAAATCAGTTCCAATCAAATAGGTAGTAAAAATCATCAATCGGGACGGACTAAGTCACAATCCCCAGTAGTAAACGACCCCACGCTCATCATCGAGCGTGTGCCTTACTTCAATATAGCACTACGATGTGCAATCCGGGGTTTCAAACCCTCAGAGCATCATTTACAATCATTACTCACTTCAAACCGGCTAAATCCTTAGCCCGCGACGCCTTTGCCCTTTGAATTGGCTTCCTCTTGCGCCGAATCAATTCAAATTCAGAATAATTACGTCACATTATGCTATAGGGACAAAGCCCAAGCGAAAATAATCAAAATTACTAGGAATTCCCGAAATTTGCAAAACTCGAGCCCTGGGCCCACTTCTCAAAATTCAGAAATTATCACTTCAACGGGTTCCTTATCTTCTCACGAGTTTAACCATATAAAATTTGTCGAATTCCGCCACCGGATCGACCTCTAACCCTCACATCTAAGCCTTAGGGTTTTCCACAATTTTTCCAACTTAAATCACCAATTAATTGCTAAAAATAGTGATAAACTGAGGTAATTCCTCCAAAATTGAGTTAGGAATACTTACCCTGATGTTTCTCTTGGAAGCCCTCCAAGAATTGCTTCAAAACTTGTTTCAATCCGAGCTCTCTAGCTCCAAGTATGTTTAAGATGACCAAGACTCTTCCTTTAAGAATTTGTCCATGAAAATCTCCCTTGGATATAGTTTTGAGGTTGATTTATGGTGATTCTATGGTGTTTGGAGGTGTTCCTCTTCGTGGGTAACGAATATGGGTCTTGTAGGGAAAAATGAACACTGAGTTCTATTTAAAAGGCATCAAAAATCGGGTTAAAACACTCCCCACAGGTCAAAAATGCGATCCTCTATGCCAAAAATGCGGTTCGCATTTCACCTTTGCGGTTCGCATTTTTGGTCGCAAATCTTGCCCCAAGTTCTGTCTCATTTTGCGATTTCCAGGTCAAAAATGTGGTTCGCATTTCAAAAATGCGGTTCACATTTCACGTTCTGCGGTTCCCATTTTGTGTTTTGCGGTTCGCATTTCTGACGCTTCTGCAGATTTTTTTCCTCGACACAAAAATGGGCATAACTTTCTCATACGATGTCCAAATTGGACGATTCTTTTTGCTATGATTCCGAAATTTTGATACGGATCTAATGCTTCAATTAAAACTGAATTTGGAGTCCATTTGCATAATATTATACCACTTATTCTTGAAGATACGATATCGACACATTCTTGAAATGCCAAAGTTAAACCCCATCAACCATCCAAAATCCATTCGAGGCCCTCGGGACATCAACCAAACACGCCAAAATGTCCCATAACATTATTCAAACTTGTTCCAACCTTCGGAACGTTCAAATCAACATCATAACATCAAATTCGCATCGGATTCAAGCCTAAGGATCTCAAAATCTTCTAAATCGCTCTTTTGAGCTAAACCCAACCAAACCACGTCTGAATGACCTGAAATTTTGCCCACAAGTCATAAATCACACATCAAAGCTACAGCAACTTTCGGAATTCCATTCCGACCCTCGGATCAAAATCTCGCCTATCAACCGGAAATCGCCAAATTCTAACTTTACCAATTCAAGCCTAATTCTACACGGAACCTCCAAAACTAATTCCGATCACACTCCTAAGTCATAAATCATCTCCCGAAACTAACCGAATCATCAGAATTCACATCCGATCCTTCTAACTCATAAGTCAATATACAATTGACTTTTACAACTTAAGCCTCCTTGAAAGAGACTAAATGTCTCATTTCTTACCGATTTTACTCCGAATGCAACTTACTCAATTAATTTACATAAAACACTGATAACAAGGCATAATAATACAGATATTAGGGAAGACGGAGTAGTAACCCATGAGACAATTTACCGGGTCGTCACAGTCTCGTGGGTTACTGCCTCGTCTTCCCCATTTTCTATCTCATTATGCTTCGCTATCTGTGTTTTACGTAACCAAGTTGAGTAGTTGAGCTCGGAGTGAATTGGTAAGAAATGAAACACTAAGTCTCTTTCAAGAAGGGTTAAATCGGAAAAGTCAATCGGATGTTGACTTATGAGTTAGGAGGCTCAGGTGTGAGTTCTGATGGTTCTGTTAGTTTTGGGAGGTGATTCATGACTTAGGAGTGTGATCGGAATTAGTTTTGGAGGTACCGTGTAGAATTAGGCTTGAATTGGCAAAGTTAGCATTTTGGCAATTTCCGAGTGTTAGGCGAGATTTTGATCTGAGGGTTGGAATAGAATTCCGAAAGTTGTTGTAGCTTCGATATATGATTTAGGATTTGTGTGCAAAATTTCAGGTCATTCGGACATGGTTTGGTTGAGTTTAGATCAAAAGAGTGATTGAGAAGATTTTGAAATCCTTAGGCTTAAATCCGATGCGAATCGGTGTTGATAGGTTATTTTGAATGTTCCGAAGGTTGGGACGAGTTCGAGTAATGCTATGGGATAGGTTGGCATGTTTCGTTAAGGTTCTAGTGGCCTCGGGTGAGTTTTGGGTGGTTAAACGGACTAATTCATCGTTGGAAAAGAAAGTTGCAGAAAACCTAATGTCGAGAATGCGGTCGCATTTCACATATGCGGACCGCATATCTCATATTGCAAACCCAGGCAGGTTTCTGGGCAAAGTTCATGTCAGAAATGCGGTAGGAAATGCGGTCGCATATCTAACATGCGGACCGCATATTTGACATCGAGACCACAAACTGAGATAGAAAAACTGAACAAAATTTAACGGCAAAAATGCAGTCAGAAATGCGGTCGCATTTCTTATGCGGACGCATTTCACCATGCTAAGACCGCATACCGAGACAGATTTCTGGACAAAAATCTACGTCAAGAATGCGGTCGAAAATGCGATCGCAAACTTGAAATGCGGACTGCAAACCATGCTTCATGTTGAAATTGCGGTGAAGGCTAGGGCCACTTTTGCGGTGGCCACGTCAAATATGCGGACCACATATCTGTTCTGCGACAGATATGCGATCGCATATAGGGCCGGACATGGGTGTTTTTGTCTTGATTTTTGGCCCCTTTATAAATAGAAATCAGTGCCCATTTGCCATGCAAAAGACATTTTCCGTTATCCACAAAGAGAAATACCTCCAAACACCATAGAATCACAGCAACTCAACCTTAAAACCATATCCAAAGGACATTTTCTTGGACAAATTTTCAAGAGGAGGAGTTTTGACCATCTTGAACATTGTTGGAGCTATAGAGCTCGGGTTGAAGCAAGTGTTGAGGAAATTCTTGGAAGATTCCCAGGGGAAAACATCGGGGTAAATGTTCTTGACTTAATCTTGGTCAAAATTACCCAAACCTACTGCTATTCTAGCTTGTAATTGTGATTAAGTTGGGGAAATTGTGGAAAAACCCTAAGCTTAGATTTTAAGACTTGGAGGCCGAACCGATATAGGAATTCGATAATTTTAGTATGATTGAACTCGTGGGGAGATAAGGAACCCGTTGATGTGAAAATTACTGAACTTCGAGAAGTGGGCCCGAGGCTCGGGTTTGCTAATTTCGAAATTTCTTAGTATTATTGATTGTTTTCGTGTGGGCTTTGTTACCCCAGCACATTGTGACATATTAGTTCTAATTTTGGATAGATTCGACGCACGTGGAGGCCAATTCGAAGGGCAAGGGCGTCGCGGGCTAAGAATTTAGCCGGTTTGGGGTGAGTAGTGATTGTAAATAATGTTCTGAGGGTTTGAAACCCCGGATTGCACATCGTAGTGATATATTGAAGTGAGGCACACACTCGATGATGAGCGTGGGGTCGTTTACTACTGGGGATTGTGACATGGTCCATACCGATTGATGATTTTTAGTACGCAATGGATTGAAACTTATTTGTTACCATCTTGTTTGGGGCTGATTGCCCTATTTGGGCTTCGTGCCAACTGTTTGAACCCTTCGGGGATTATTATCACTATTTCCTTACTGTTTGTACTTATCACTTGAACTCAGTCATGTTGTTTCCACTACTGTACAACTCAACCACTTTTTACTTAGTTTTGAGATTTACACAATATTTTAAATGATGTGTTGGGCTGAGAACTACTGTTTTACTATGCCCGAGAGGCTTGTGATGATTTACTGACTGAGTGCGGCTGAGGGCCAGTTGTGAGGTTTTACTGAGTGATATTAGGCCGAGGGCCAGAGATACTATATATACGCCACGAGGTGGCTTGATTGATATGAGGTCGAGGGCCTAGATGTATGCCACGAGGTGGCTTGATATAGCGCTTGGGCCGTAAGGGGCCCCTCCCGGAGTCTGTACACCCCCAGTGAGCGCAGGGTACCCATGGATATTACAATTGGTAACAATGACAACTGTAGGTTACAGTTGGTAACAATGACAATTGGTAACCAGAGATATTACAGTTGGTAACAATGACAATTGTAGGTTCCAGTTGGTAACAATGACAACTGGTAACCAGAAACATCACAGTTGGTAACAATGACAACTGTAGGTTACAGTTGCTAACAATGACAACTGGTAACCAGAGCTGTGAGATTGATACTGAGCCTAGGGATATTATAGTTGGTAACAATGACAACTGTAGGTTACAGTTGGTAACAATGACAACTGGTAACCAGAGCTGGGGAGATTTTTACTGTTTTAAAAATGGCACTGACCCCAGGGATGTTACAGTTGGTACCAATGGCAACTGGTAACTAGAACTGGGGAGATTTTTAAATGATTTCTGACTGATTTACTATTCTCAAATAATGATTTACTGCTTCATTATGCAATGCCTTGTGCTTTACGTATTTCCTTACTTTCAGTCATTATTTATATGTACCACTCACTGAGTTGGAAGTACTCACATTACTCCCTGCACCATGTGTGCATATTCAGGCGTTATTGATTCCACTCCGAGACATTGACTACGATGGTCAGAGCGGTGACCTAGAGACTACGAGGTAGCTGTTGGCGTCCGCAGCCCCGTATCTCTTCATATTGTTATTTCCACTTTCTTCAAACAATTGTGCCAGAGATATTGTAATAATAATCTTGTTATTAAGATTTCATTAGTTGCTCATGACTTTGTGACACCCCGATTTCGGGCTGTCGTTGGGATGGTTCACTATGTTTTTCCGCAAATGACTGCTATTAAGCTATGTCGTGTTGTTCTCTTATTAAATTAACTACTTAAAATGAGGTATGGTTCGAATTGGATGGCCTTGTCTTCACGAGAGGCGCCATCATGACCGAGTTTGGGATTTGGTTTGTGACAGAAAATTACGTAGTATAATTACAAGTACCTTTATTTTCCTATCCCACCAATCTGCACTCGCTTGAATTTTTTTTTTATTGGGATCCCATCCTAAACCAGTCTCTTTCCAACAAAAGTATCCAATTCTTTCCATGTACCTTTGAGGCTGTCCCATTTGTTCTTCAACTTAACTTTATCATAGTTTCTTCCGATTTTGTCATTAAACTTTTGCACTAGATTAGACCATCCTAATCTACTGAAGTGAGTTCCAGGACGATTTCCTGCTCAAATTTCTTCCACACATATATTTAAAAATAGTTTTGTAGTTTCTGCATCCCATTTGATCTTCTCAGAGTTGTTATCCAATGTCATTTTCTTCCTCATTTTCTTTCATGCATTAGGAACATGTGGTTAATAATAATATTAAACAAATAGAGAACTAAATAAAAAAAAAGAGAAAGATACAAAAAATAAGAGCATCAAGGGAAAATATTTCAACTATTAATCATTCATATTATTAAAAATCAGTGTTATCATTGTTACATGCAAGCACGTTAAAAAAGAATAAAAATAAAAGTACATATTAGACATTGCGTATAATAAATTGGTACATTACAAAAAAAAAAAACATACCTTATGAAAAAGTACTTGTACTGGTTGTTAGTTTGTTATTTTAAAGAGAAATAAGAGACAAAGAAGAAGAATCTGCACAAGAAAAAAGGAGAAGAAGTCTATTTATAGTAATAGATAAGACTCCTCATTTTGCATAAAGTATTCAAGGAGATGAATCTATTAAAGTTATTGGGAGAATTCTAGGAGATTTATTAATTTAGAGAAATAAAAAAAACAAGATTAGCCAAAGAAAACATCAAAAACAAGAAAAATCAAAAAAGAAATTGAAAAGTTATAAGATGATTCATGTATTTGATATCTTTAAATTTTAAAATAATGGTAGAAATTAAAAAAAAAAAAACTATTCAAGAAGAAGCAAAAACCAATGAAAAGACAATAAACGAATTTGAAAGATTCATGTATCTTTTCTATATATAAGATACATGAATCTTTCAAATTCGTTTTGTCTTTTCATTAGTTTTTAATTTTTTTAATTTCTACCATTATTTTAAAAATTGAAGATATCAAATACATGGATCATATATATATATATATATATATATATATATAAAAGAAAAGTTCAACATAAAGTCATTGTAGTACTCCCAACGGTTATAAAGAAACACCTTATAATTTCAAAAGAATTTACTCTCTTACAATGGTGTCAATTAAAATTGTTCATCATTTTTTGTATTAGGGACTACTATTTTCTGAATTTATTTTTTCCTACAGCTGTGATAGGATGTGTTAGAACGAAAAGAGGTAGAAATCACTTGGAGATAAAGGGTTTTGAAACGAAAGTTATTAGGATCAGAAGTACAAAAGTAAAATAAATTTGGAGATCAATTTAAATAATACCCCTTGTACATAAGAAAATAGTTTATTTTATTTATTCATTTTTTAGCAATCGATATTAGTAAATTTCTCATCTTTACCATTCAAACTGAAGATGGCTCGATATTTTTATTACATCACACTGCTAACGCATTAAAGTAGAGGCAAATTTTATATATATATATATATATATATATATATATATATNCCCGTTTGGTCAAGTTGCCCACAAGTTTTAAACATATCAAGAGCCCGTTTGGCCAAGCTGTCAAAATCTGCTTATTTTGAAAAGTACTTTTTTTAAATAAGTACTTTTGAAAAAAACTAATTTGTGTTTGGCCAATTCATTTAAGAAGTATTTTTTACAATATTTGATGAACAAATTGTGTTTGGCCAATCTTTATAAAAAGTACTTTTGAGTGTCAAATTACCAAAAAGGATAATACCAAACTTTTATAATTATTTTAAAAAGAAAAATAAATTTTAATATTTATTATTAGAGACTGTTATTATTTTTTATTTAATTTAATTAAAATATAAACATAAAGTAAACATACATACTAAATAAAATCATTGTAATATATATAGTTATACCAAAGCAATAATATTATCTAGTATAATTATTTGTTATTTACACCATGAAATAATAAGCAAAGTCACTCACACATGATAATATTTCTCAACAATTTATCTCTAATTCTATCACGCAACGCCTCCATAATAGTAGAAGACTTGTCTTGTATTTCTAAAGGAATACCAGAAGGCCCATCTCCTTTCTCAATCTCTACAGTAATGTCTTCATTAGTATAATAGTTAAATTCCTTATCAGTGGAAGATCGTCGTCGGATGAAATTATGTATAGCCATGGTAGTTGTAACAAGATGAATCTGAGTGTCAAACTTGAAAGATAGCATTGAGCATAAAATAGAAAACCTATTTTTTCAAACTCCAAATGTTCTTCAATTAGAAATCAGTGTTATCATTGTTACATGCAAGCACGTTAATATTACTGTTATCAATGTTATCATTGCGTAACAGTGTTAGAATGTGTTAGAAGGAAAAGAGGTATAAATCTCTTGGAGATAAAGGGTTTTGAAACGAAAATTATTAGGATCGGAAGTACAGAAGTAAAATAAATTTGGAGATCAATTAAATAATACCGCTTGTACATAAGAAAATAGTTTATTTTATTTATTCATTTTTTAGCAATCGATATTAGTAAATTTCTCATCTTTACCATTCAAACTGAAGATGGCTCGATATTTTTATTACATCACACTGCTAACGCATTAAAGTAGAGGCAAATTTTATATATATATATATATATGGAAAGAAAATGTAAAGGATAATTTGGAAAATATAAATTTATGGTGACGATAGTTTTGTCTTAAATAAATTAATTTTCTGCTTCTGCTTCTGCTTCTTGGAAGAAGATAGAATTTTTTGCTTCTTCCCAAAAGCAGAAAAACTGCTTCTGTTCGTCAAAAGTACTTTTTTAATTTTCTCAAACACATTAAATTTTTCAAAAAGTACTTTTTTGACAAAAAAAAAAAGTAATTTTGACCTCCGAGAAGCTTGGTCAAAGAGGCGTAATTTAAGCAAGCTTTTCTCTTGATTGCTCTCTTTGTTGCAATTACAGGTTCAAAACTTTACCACTATTTTCTCCTTTTATAATAATTATACATATATATAAATCAATGTGTAAGTTTCTGCGTATATTATTGAAGAATTAACTTGCATATCCGCCCATCCAACCACGTAAACTAAAATAGTCAGTTGATGTATATTATATATGTATTGTTCATTAATAATATGTGTATATTCGTGTATATATAACCAGTATACAAATCTATGTATATCAAAAAGGACAGCCCGTTGCACAAAGCATCCCGCATTCACGTAGTGTCTGAGGAAGGGCCGCACCCCAAAGGGTCTGATAAAGACAGCCTACATAGGCTAAAATTATGTATATAGGCTAAAATTACCAATTTATTTCATTATTCAAATTTGCGACCGAATCGGTCGAAAAATTACCGACCATATCAGTCGCAAATCCCTAAAAATTCAATGCATCCCAGATTATCCATTTTGCGACTAATTCGGTCAAAATTTTTGGACTGTTTCGGTTGCAAATTGTTTATGATTATGTGTTTTCTTGTCACGACCCAAACCGGAGGGCCGCGACGGGCACCCGGACCATACCTGCCGAGTGCCGACGCACCTTTCATCCAACCTCTCTTATTGTCTATAAGGACCGACGAGGCTAATAATAGCAAACAATAATAAAAATTAGCTTGTACTTTCCGATAATGACATGTACATACATATATAATATGACCAACAAGGCTGCAATGCAAAAACTATACAACAAAATACATTTGCCGACAAGGCAATCTCACTATACATAAGTCAACCCCTTGTCTATCGTCTATGAGCCTCTACAAGAAGACAAACAATGCAACCTGTGTCGAAACAGGGCCCCGAAGTGCCCATAATGCCTATAACAAAATGCATACCAAGACCACGGCAAGTCCGGAGGATGGATCTCGCCAATATCTGCTGAACTGGGCAACCTACTGTGGTGGAGGAGCCTCGTCTATATGTCTGTCCGGACCTGCAGCACAACATGCAGCATCCACAGATAAAAGAACGTCAGTACGAATAAACTACTGAGCATATAAGACAGGAAAAACATGACATAAGAACAATAATATGTGTTGGAACAATAATATGTGTTGGGATAAGAAACATACAACATGTACCATCCGAGTGCGACTAACCATAGGATGCCTGATATGCAAATGCATATACTTTTATCCTTTGTAAAATCATCACATATATATATATATATATATATATACCCCTCTATGGGCCTCATCATCATCATATACATACGCCTCTATGGGCCTCATCGTCATCATGCCCAACTGATCAGTGGTTGCACAATAGGTGCCATACCCAGCCAACTATAGCGCTGCTTGGTGTAGTAAAATAGATAATGCATGCTGGACTCATAGGAATCATATTTCTGAACCTCTCAAAATGACGTAAGTTCGAAAGAACAACATACATCAATCCTCTCATAAGAGGAGAAATAATATAAGCACTCCTAGCTTCTAAGAGTAGAGCGTCTTTGGGGCTCGTTCATTGCAGTGTGTATAATCAGAGTCGTGCAAAAGAAAGAAAGGGACGGTCTCACATACCTGGTACACTCTGCGCCAATCTCAAGCTATGCAACTGTCATATTCCTTAATCTATAATGAAAGAAACGATTCTATCGTTATCCTATAAGCGTTATAGTTATTATTAACCGCAACCTTAAATTTATTTGGTGTTTTTCTACACCCTTATTCCTAATCTTTGTTATGTTTTCAACAATGTGCAGTTAATCTCTCTGGATCTCCTAAGATGCAAGTGATGGCTTTACGAGACTTACCCGAAGATGTCGCACTGATGAAAGAAAAATTATTTCCATTAGGTGATATAATAACTTGCTTAAAATATTGCAAAGTCGAAAGCGATTGCAGTGATGGTTGGGTCTGCTCCAATTGTGTTCCATCTGCGTTTCAGAGATGGAGATCTCAATGTGACAAGCTTACTGCTACTGGTGAAGGTTATTTTGGAACTATACTCGCGCTAAGCACAGCAACATATAAATTATATTGCTGCAATATATGAACTATTTATAAATGCTTAATCTTCGTGTTATATTCAAGCATTTTAAATAATATAATGTTGTGTTTCCTACTTGTCCAAGTTTGTGTAAGAAAATGAATATGTAACCAAGTTTCTTGTTGTAGTCATCTTATATGCAGTTCATTATGAATTATATCTTCTCTATTTTCCCTATTAAAGTGGCACGAAACTTAAAGGGAGATAATGTTTACTATATGTGATATTAATCATGTCATTAAGTGTTCTGGGAGAATAATAATTTGTATTTAGCTAAATCATTTGAAAAGTATGTTTGTTTGTAATTTGTGCATAGACAATATTTGCAAAAAGTAATTCAAAGTGTCAAATTACCAACCAAAAAAAAAAAAACGTATGCATAGAAGTTGTCAAATAGTAAATAGTATGTATCAATTAGCAAGGCGGCAACCAAAGAATTGGTTAAAGACATATATCAGTTAGTAAATCAATCTTATATTTAATAAGATATAAGCATACTTTTAAAAGAGGCCAAATACATATTGCACATCAACTATGAACCAAATTTCTATTACACTTTTGAAGTGTGTCTAATACTTACTTTTGCTGCCTGACATGCTTGTGCTTAACAAAAAATATAAAAGTGTTACACTGTAGAATTGTTATACATGTCAAAATTTTAAACTTTTACTTTCTTAGAAATATTTTGTTTCCCTTTACTTTAACCCACCACCTCCCTGTTCTTCTTCCCAGAACCCCCTTTGAGTTCGTTGCTGACCTTTCCCCTTTTTCCCCATCGTTTCTCCGCACAATTTTAAGAATACCAATAATGTGAAAAAGATTTTGAAGAAATTGATAATGAAAGTTAAAAAATAATCTATATCTAAGAGAATTCTATTAGATGTATAAAGTGGTGTGTATTAAATATACTCTAAAAAGTTTTGAATGTATAAACTTATTTTCGTCCGCAAAATATATAACAGAGATTCGTCGCATAATTGAGATGATAACTTATGTATTTTACTTTTAAAAAATAAACATTTTTTAAGTAGATAATGAGCTCGCATATTTTAATTTGTAATTTCACATTTAGTTTAACCACTTATAAATTAGCTTCTTAGTGGAATATGCCTACTTAATAAGTAGAGAAGCAAATTTAAACAGATAAGAACTTAAGAATTATAAAAACAACTCAGACTAACAACAATAACAACAAGAATTATGTCAAAGCTCCAAGTAAGCTAGAGCTGAGATATGAATACTTATTCCTTTCATTTAGTTCAACTCATCATTATCATTTTCAAAATAAAATAAAAGTACAAGTAAAAAGAAGATAAGTAATATATATAAATAAATGGAGAGAGGAAGAGAGAGATAAACAACAACAACAACACAATAATAATAATAATAATAATAATAATAATAATAATAATAATTAGTATGCCTTATCTTTTGTTAAATGCTTATTGATTCCAAGGATTTATAGATCTTTTGAGAAGAAGTTCGTCTCTGTAGCTAGCGATTTGTCATACACTTTTATACAAGATAAATGTCACCCAAACTTTAGACAGATCCCACATCAGCAAAACACAAGAGGGATTCTAGGTATATAAGTTAACAAGCTTAGACTCTAGTGACGCGTCATAAACCCGTGAGGGCCTAGGCCCAGTGTCACGACCCACAATCCCAACCTGGTCGTGATGGCGCCTCTCGTGGGGACAAGGCAAGCCAAACCAACCTAATTCCGTTCAACAGTTAAATTATAAAGTTTAAACAAGATTAGATTAACAATAAAATCGGTCGAAATACATACAAGTAGTACCATCCCGACTACAGCCCTCAGATCGGGGTGTCACAAAGTCATGAGCCACTAGAGAAGGCCTATGATAACATAACTATTACAATATCTTAAGTACAAATGTTTGAGGGAAGCAAAATCAACAAAAGAAAAGAGTTACGAGGCTGCGGACGCCAGCAGCTACCTCGTAATCTCTAAAGCTCCGGTCCAGTAGTAGTAATCAGTACCTCTGAGTGGGACCGCTAACGCCTGTATCTGCACACAAGGTGCAGGGAGTAAAGTGAGTACTTCCAACTCAGTGAGTAATAAAAGTAAATAAGAACTGAAGATAAGAAACACTAAATCATTAAACAATCCACGACGAAGCAGTAATTCAATTTACATTCCACATCAGTACGTGAAGTAAGCAGAACAATCACAACACCAAAAATGCAATGCAATGCAATGCAATGCTATGTCATGCAATGCAATGCAATGCTAGTCATGCTAGTCAATGCTAGTCATGACTGTGGCGGACGTGCCACACGATCCCCTGGGTACCCGCGCTCGGTGGGTGGTTCCGGCGCAATATATATATCGTGACGGCGTGTCACCCGATCCATGCATGTCTATGCCTCGTGACGGCGTGCCACCCGATCCATTTTAAAACATTTAAATCATTTGGAAACAGCGTATGTGTTTCAAACGAAGTTGATGAAATGATCTCATGCTACAACAATGGCGGTATGCCCAATAACACCTTTGTAGGGTCCACACAACTGGCGATATGCCCAACATTATAATACAACATACAACAACAATCACCCTTGAAGGGTTCATATGACCAGCGCGAAGCCCAAACATGGCAATTAGCCCACTCACAATGATATCAATTGAGTTTCAG
>MCJB01003043.1:0-10623 GCA_002018475.1 Nicotiana obtusifolia
ACTTCCGGATCAAAATTCGACCTTTCAACCGGTATTCCGAACTTCCTCGATTCAATTCTCACGCTGTTCGAGATCTATTAAATTTATTCCGGTCACTCGTCTAAGTCATATATACTATCTCGAAGCTAGTCGAGTCGTCGGAATTCAAATCCGAGCCTTCTAACTCAAAAGTCAATTTCGGGTTGACTTTTGTGACTTAGACTTTCGCAAACGAGACCATGTGTCTCATTTCTTTCAAATTTTCTTCGAGTACATTTTCTCAACTTAATTTCAATTAATATAATTAAAGAAATAAATTGGGGCGTAAAACGAGTCATTACAGTTGGCCATATAAGAAATTGATACTCTTTAGATGCAAGTGGTTTGACCCACACCCAACAAGAGGTACAAGAGTACACAATCAGTACAACATAATTGAGATTAATCATACGAGGGAGTATGATCGCTATGATCCTTTTATAATTGCACATAGTGTTAGGCAAGTGTATTATGCTCCTTATCCATTGCGGCGGAATAAGTCCGATTGGTGGGTTGTAATAAAAAGTAAGCCTGTGGGTAGGGTGGAAGTCGAGAATGTGTTAATTGCATATCAAAACGATATCTCTACTCTTGACCAAATAGTGGACGAAGTTTTAGAAAATGATTTGGAACATCCTGAACATATATTAGAAGAAGTTGATATTTCTGAAGTAAGAATTACAGAAAACGAGGAAGAAGAATCAACTGATGAAGCTCAAACTAGTGAGGAAGAAGAATTCTCGGACGAGGAACTATACGTCGATGAGCTTTAAACAGTTGATTCTTTAACAACTCTCGTTTATAGCTAGTTTTTTTTTATATGTTTCAATCTAAATATGTATTATATTATGCAGATGACAGGCAAGGGTTGAGGTAACAATGATTCTAGTAGTTCTCGGGGTCGAGAAAAGGCTAGGAAACCAAAGAGGAGGATAGAAGATTATACTCCATCTTGTCCTGCCGTTTCAGAGATGCCTATGCCTACATCTCTGCCTCCACCCCAAGGCTATTCTGAGCTGCCACAGCATCAGCAGCCCTACACCTTCGTGCAGACACCAGGTCTTTCGTCACAGGGCCATAGGACTGTACGTCCGACATACAGTCCAGCTGCCGCACAACCACATGGATCTCAGCCATCTGCATCGCATGGACCGCATTGATCCATGTCACATCCACATGGATCACAGGCAACAGTGTCACAGCCACTCGGGTCACAGCAATCAGTGCCACATCCCCTTGCGGCCCATACAGCTATGTCGCAGTCAAAGGGCTCGCAGCCATCTTCATCTGGGACTCCATCTATTACAGGCCTTCGCCTGCGAGACACTAGCTCTGACCCCCCTACACCTTCCACACATGCCTCTGATATACATGGTTCGGACGGTGATGGTGATGATGACGAGGAGGTGCATCGTGATCAATATGGCAGGATGATCATAGTCCCTGAGGGTGATGGGTAAGAGTTATTTGTTATTTTTATGTTTATTATTTTGTACAGCTTTACTAAGATATTAATGTGTTTTTTTTATTAAATTGCAGGTTCATCCCTAGTAATATTACTACAAGGATAATCACCCAAGCCACTAGAAAGCTATTAGATGGCCCTTATGCGACTTGGAGTGATTTTCCATTCTCACTGAAGGAGCAAATTTTTAATGAATTTAAGGTATAAATGTTCTTTTAAGCAGTACAATTATTTATATTTATGATATTTCCATCTAAATATGTATTATAGAATATAGCTTGTATATTTCCATATAATATTTAACTTTTGAAATACAGAGCAAGTGTGTATGGGAACACCGCTATAGCGCGGATGTGGCTGCTAATTTCCATCTCAAGGCTCGCAAGCGGTTGTCGCATTGGTTCTCCAAAGTTGAACCAGAAGCCCCCCTGGTTGCTTCAGCATTTATGGGAGGATTTGCAAAGGCAATGGCTTACCGCAGAGTTCTTAAAGAAGAGCGAGAAAGGAAAGAAAGCTCGTGCATCTAAGAAGGGAGGATCCCTACACACTGGAGGTGCGATCAGCCTAGGGACAATAAAGAGAAGAATGGTACGTAATTGCTTAATTTATTTTAATTTTCAAAGTATATCTACTCTGTTTCTTAACTAAAATTTATGAGTTTTCAGGAAAAGAAGTTGGGGCGTCCGATGAAGCAAGATAAGTTATTCAAGGAGACTCATATTGTAAAGAAGAAGAAAAAGACGGATGAAGAAAGGTGGGTCGAGGGCCGGGCCTCGATTGTACATGTAAGTTTTCAATTTTCGTTAAGTATTTTTATTTACTTTTATATAACTTTTGAAATACTAATTCAATATAATTTTTCTTATAGGGTCGCTTCACAGCTGAAGTGGAGGAATTCATACGCAGTCAGCCACCTAATGAGTCGGGCGACCCAATCCAAACTTCGGACGAGGATTCTGAAAGACTAGGGACGCAGGCTGCTGGCGGTCCAAAATGGGGAAAGGTATACGGGCTTCCTACTAAGAAATTTCATCGCTATAAGTGTGGAATGCAAGGAATAGGGACTTCCGCGCAAGCCGAGCAACTTGATGTGGAGAGCATCTCCTCTGTGCGGGAGACTGTGGCAAAGCTCACAGTCGAGCTAGAAGCCGCCAAGGAAAGAGAAAGGATTAGAGATGCTCAATACGTTGGCATACAAGAGCAGCTCAAATCTCTCTTGGCTTCTGACAGTTTTCCGATTCCTCGGTCTCCTGAGTCATCGCCAGATGCTCGCCTTCCCCGTGCTAGTTCCTCCCGTCCTCCCCGTTATCATTCCTCCCGTCCTAGACAACTACACCCTTCTCCATACCGTCTTCGTGATGAAACTTCATCAGACGATGACGATAATGATGTACAAAATAATCCTTGACTTGTAATAACAGTTAATTTATTTTGGTTAGCTTATGTATAAGTTCTATTGAACTTTATAGTTTGTTACTTTTAATGTTGTTGTTGTTGTTTATTGTAAACTAATGTAGAACTAAAAAAATAGATATCCAACACTATCTCATTGCTAGTGTTGAATTAAATTTCTGCTGTTAGCATTAGTATTGATTTGAACTTTGTTTGAGTTACTATATTTATGAATTATAAAATTTATTAATTCAAAAATATTATGTCCAAACTTGAAATAATACGCTAAAAGATAAAACTACGAAAAAGTTTAAGAAATATTTATAAATAATATGTTTGAATTATAAACAACCTGCCCGATCATTATTTGAAGGAAAATTCTAGAAACCTCTTTGCAGATTTATTTTTGTTAAACTAACGTCTCTTATGGTTTGAAATACTCTTTACATCCTTTCTTTTGATGGCTATCCTTCTGCAAGTCCATTTCTATTTAATTAAAAAGTTCATTCTCTTGGTCTTATGAACAAAATCTCAAGAACACAAAATACTATAGTAAAAGACACTTCACTCACTCAGAGATCTTCATCAAAACCTTTGCAAGTCAATGCTAACAGACATGTCTAAAAAAAAGAACATGTGGCCAATTGTAATATTATAACTCCCTCTTCTGTCAATCCAAATTAAGCTACATCCTATTGTTCCGTTGGAAATATCATGCGTGTGTTCTCGTGTATTCTTTGAGTCATTCAATATTCTACTGAAAGTTTTCCATCAAATAACCTGTAATGTTAACACGCACAAAAATTCAAAACTGTCATAAATTCTTGACAAAAAAGACTATATCTTCAGAACAACATCAAATAATTTGTTCAATCACTAAAGCCAAAAAAGGGTTCTTTTCTTTTTAACTTCGGGGATAAACATAGATGATAGACATAACAAACCAAACAAATTACTTTTTTTTTTTTAAATTTTTTGACAGTTTTCATGTGTATTTTGGGTTACATAGGTTTGCCAAATTGATCCAAGCTATTGCATAGTTCAATTTAGCCACAATCCAGGTTGACCTATATCCATTAAATAAATTCGTAACACAACCCGTCCAGATCTGGACCATATACCATTTTTGGGCATCGCCAATAAAACAAAGTCGTAATGGCTACCTTTATTTCCCAATCTGTGAAAGCAGAATTGTTTGCACTGTGGATCCTATGAGTAATCCACTCCAAAGGCCCTTTGCTTTCCAATTCCAAACAAATCCCATGAGTAAAGAGGCAGGAATTCCGACCAAGTAATATGATCCTCAAAGTCATTTATGAGTTAATTTAAGAATGCCACTTGTACCATACTAATCTAAGAATGCCACTTGTACCATACTAATCTGTACATCAAAAAGTCATTGTTAGGAAGTATGTTGAAGAGATAACCTTGCAGCAGCACCGAAAGGACAGAAGTCTCTAGCTGTGGATTTCGCAGCAAACCACTGAGCAAAGTAATCAGCTCAACTGCCCACCATCTCAAACCATACAAAGAAGATGTAAAAGTACTTAATAAATCAGACCTCAGATGTGATAAACAAAGCGAAGATAAAAGTTAACAGTTAAATTACCAAACCATTCCAGCAGATGGAATAGCAAATTGGAAGAACTCTGGCAAAATAAGGAGTACATCCTTCGAGAAATAGGGACGTGTCTTTTGATAAAATGAATTCACGATGAGGAAGTACAAGTAAGTCTAAATAGAAATTACTGATCGTGCGACATTCAACATTGGTAGCTGAAAAAATTGTAAGCTTACATATAAGGTGTAGGAATCTCTTAACAGTATAAGGTCTTTTAAAAAAAATCATGCGAGCTTGGACCAAAGCATACAATATCAAATCATGTTAAAAAGTATCTTTGGGTTGGTTGAGTTTAGCAGAAATTAATTATACACATTGACTGTCAGTGTACGTAGTTTAATCGGTCGTTATAATGTGTAGAATGATTAGAAAATTTATCGAAAGAGGAGCTTACAATGAGAGCGAAGCCAGTAACATTGCAATAGGATGTGGCAATGGAGGCACTAGAGAGGGAGAGTTCACTTAGATGACCCAACATAACCATTGGCGCGTAGCGCAACAGGAACAATTTTTAATCCCAACTGTGCAGAATTTAGAGCTGACTTCCGGAAAATTTTAATCAGCACTACGCAGAATGACTTGCGGATAGAGTTTTCTATTCGATCTTTATTTGATTAAGTCCTATTTTTGAATGAATTAACATGAGATACCTGATTAGAAGCTTTACACTCGTTTATTTTTTTTTTTAATTCGATTTTTATTTGATTAAGGTTTATGTATACACTTCTTCCCAGATCCCATAATAAAGGATAATATTGAATATGCTGTTGTTGATTTTTATTTGATTAAGCCATACAATGAATTAATATGAGATACCTGAGAAGAAATAAGCTTGAATTCATACTACACACCTACACGTCAACCTAAAAGAGGAAGAGAATTTTATACCCTGTGGACATTCTTTAAACCTGTGGATCTTTCAATTCGAGTTCTACTATAATCTCTATTTCGAGCAACATCGCAAAACTCGAGAAGTCCCTTGTGCCATTTTCATTGAACTCCATAAATCCGTTTGTGGAATCCAAGAATTATATAAACGGGGTAAACTATTAAACTAATCAAGAGTTTTATCATCTCACTCCATTTAAAAATAAAATTTGAATTTTTATAGAATTAAATTCAAAAATTACCTTTTCGATTATTTTTTAGATTCGGTTGAATTGTATCGAATTTATTGATTTTAAATTGACCAGTTACTTTTTAAAACAAGAAATATTTTTTTAACTTTAATTTAAGTTTGACTCATTAAAATTTAGTATACCTTTTAATTTTGTTTCCAAGTGTCAATTACCTTCAAGAAACAATACTCTGTTTAATTGCCATATTAACGAAATAAGGAATTCCCTAGAGATAACATTTTCAATGATTTTCAAAATTTTAAAATACTTTATAATTATATTAATATCATCAACAAACTATTTTATCATTTAATTTACTTTTCTCTGTACAATAATAGTTTTTTAAAATAATTAGACCAAAAAGTATCTGAGACATTAAAAACTTAAAAGAAAATTCACACTTGATTAGAACTTAAAAGGTAAAATTTCGTAGTGGCAATAATACAAGCAATACTTTAAAATGAAAATTAAGCTATAATCAAACTTTTGATACTTTGATGAAAAAGAATAGGTTGCATCGAACATTGTGAGAAGAAAAAGCTCAAAAGAAAACTAAAGAAGATGGTGAAGCCACGATATCCAATTATAAGATATTATCGGCTGATTGGAATTTTGCAAATTTTTATCTTAAAGGATATTGTGGTGGAAGACAGTAACGATAGAAAATCAACAAAATATTTTAGTGTATGTGGAAAGAGTGACTTTGTTTCTTCTGCCAAATCTAATTACTTATAAATCTAGTTTAAGACTTCAGACACCCTGATAAGTTATGTGTCCTATTATGTTTTGATGATCTGACAAACTTAATGTTAAGAACTAGATGGGGAATCTGCTTCACGCCCTCAAAGTGCTCAAAATTAACAAGTCTCAAGTCTGGGCCATGTTCCAATTCTCAGGGTCCAAGAAGCAACAGAGGGAACAGAACCACTCCAGTTCCCTTGTTGACAGTACCAATCAACTCCCCACAGCTGTAAAGTGACTACAACTGTTCCTCTGCACACACGCAACAGTGCAAACAGTGGAGCAGTCACTTTATGGGGAATGCCTTTGTACCAAACATGATTATATCATTCAAGTGATGTCACTTATGCAATATTAACATGAAGGAAAGGCAAAACAACAGTTGCACATTCCAGAATTCAGTGAACTCTCTCTCAAGTGTGTTGCCAACTTGCAAGTGACATTCAAGGTGCCAGGAACAAAGAGCAACATAACAAAGGACCAGTTTCCTGCATTGAGTCATTATATGTCCTTAGTTGTGTTGCACCTTTGTTAAAGTGATTTACTTGTAATTCCTACTTAGCTTAGCTAGAAGCATTGTGTAGGAAACCTTTTGTAAAACCATAAACTTTGTGTTGTGTCTTTGCTAGAGTTAGTCGAGTTGTAAGCTTTGTAATAGAGTGATTACAAAGGCGCTTGTAATAGAGTAATTACAAGTTAGTGAGGGATTAAGAAGTTAATTCCTAAGTTACAATAGTTTGTAATCTGAAGTTGCTCAGTAGTAAAGTTGAAATCCTACAAGTGTAGGTCGTGGTTTCTATCCCGTGAGCTTATAAATTTTCACGTAAAATTCTATTATGTTATTTACTTACTGTTGTGTGTGTGTTTCTGTGGGAACTAATAAAGAACCTGGTTCTCTATATAGTTTGGTGGACCCTTAGTTTCTATCAATTGGTATCAGAGCAAGTTCTTTCTATTAGGCTAACACCTAGAAAGGATCCTCATGGCTGCTCCACCAAACTTTGAAGAAGGTCAATCTACCTACAGACCACCAAGATTTAATGGCCAATAACATGGATGGTGGAAGACAGGGATGCATGATTTTGTCATGGCTAAAGACTCAGAACTTTGGAATGTCATCTGCGATGGTCCTTTTGTTCCTATGAAGACCATTGGAGAACCAGCAGTGGCAGTTCCCAAGACTAGGAAAGAATACAACGATGCTGATAGAAAGGCTATAGAGAAGAACTTCTGAGACAAAAAGATCCTCGTCTGTGGTATTGGGCTAGACGAATGTAACCGGATTTCTGCCAGCCAATTTGCCAAAGAGATCTGGGAAGCTCTCCAAATAGCACACAAAAGGACTACTCAAGTCAAGCAGTCGAAGACTGATATGCTAACCACTGAGTATGAGCTATTCAGGATGAAGAACGACGAGTCCATTCAGGACATGCACACTCGCTTCACCTCTATCATCAATGAGCTCCATTCTCTGGGTGAAATCATTCTAAGGAATAAACTTTTCAGAAAAATACTCAGCGATTACCTGGTTCCCGGGAAAGCAAAGCAAATGCTATCACGGTGGCAAAGGATCTACAAAAGTTGATCATTGATGAATTCATTGGTAATCTGAAAACTTATGAAATGAAGAAGAAAATGGATCATGAGAGAGGAGATCCCAAAAGGGAGAAGAACCTGATCCTCAGACAGACAACAATGAATCAAGTGGTGAGGATGCTGATATGGTGTACTTGACAAAGAGATTTCAAAACATGGTTCGCAAAAATGGAGGTATTCTAAAGAAGGGAAGCTCCAGCAAGCCACGAGGATATGACTTGTGTCATAAGTGCGGGAAGCCAGGACATTTCATCAAGGATTTTCCCCTCCTCAAGCAAGACCAGTACAAGCACAACATAGATAAAGCAGCCAAGAGGAACCCGGTTCCTGACAAAAGATTTAAGAGAAAATAAGCCGCTGACAATGTTGTGAAACAAGCTCTTGCTGCATGGGGAGACTCCTCCAGTGAATTTGGAGAAGATGATGCACAAGGTGACACCTCCATGATGGTAGTTGAAAGTGAAGCAGCTGATTATGATTCTATCTTTGCCCTGATGGCAAAATCTGACGATGATGAGGACAATGATGATGATGATGAGGTAAACTTTCTAGATGTTTAAATAAATCTAAAGTCTTATTCTCAGAAAAAGCTTATATCCTTGGCAAACGTTTTAATTGATGCTTATCACAATCTCATAAATGATAAAAATGCTTTAATTTTGGAACTAGGAGATGTAGAAAATGAGAGAGATGATCTGCTAATCGTAGTGGCTGACCTAAAAGAGACTGTCGAGGATCTAATAAAAGAAAAATGTTCTGATTAATAAGGTTGAAGCCGTAGAAAATAAGAGAGATGACATGTTGATAGTAGTCCTGGACCTAAAGGAAAGAATAGAGGAGGAAATAGTTTTGGGACTATCCAAAAGGGAAAGGAAGTTGCAAGTGAGGCACACAGTAGGCTTGAAAATGAACTCAATTCTGTGAAATCTAGTCTGTGTGCTGAACTTGAAAGAAACAGACAACTTCAAGATGATCTAGGAAGAGTTAAAAGTGACCTAGAAAAATAAGGTGGACCTGGTCCTCTGATACAATTACTGCCATGTATGCTAGCAAGGGTGGGAACAGGGATGGAGTCAGATTCCAAAAGGAAAAAAATCCACATAGCAAGTATGTTACTGTCCCTGATAACTGGCTTTGCACCCACTGTGGGAATACTAGTCACTTTAAAAAAAATTGCAAGGCTAGAATATAATCTCAATAGAAAAACAAAGTGTTTGCTAAAAAGGTAACTACTGCTAAGGAACCTGGTCCCTATGGCAAAAAACGTTTACTGCATGCCTGCACAAAAAAGCTTAATTCACCCTTTTTTTCATTACAAGGGACCCAAACTTGTTTGGGTTCCTAAGTCTAATCCTTGATTTTCTTGTGCAGGAAGCAGTGAAAGGAAGCAGCCAAAAATGGTACATGGATAGTGACTCTTCTACACACATGACTGGAAGCATCAATGATTTTCTTTCACTCAAAGCCCTGGAAGGAGGGAGTATGTCCTTTGGCAATGGCAAAAAGGGATACATTCTGAGAGTAGGAAGAATTGGGAAGTCACTCACTCACTCAATTGAAAACGTGTATTATGTGAACGACTTGAAATATAGCCTACTGAGTGTTTCCCAAATCTGCTACAAATGAAACAAAGTGGAATTTGTGTCAAAAATCTGCACTGTCACAAATTTTGTGACTGGTGAAGTGGTCCTGGTGGCAAAAAGATAAAAAAAACATCTATGTTGCTGATTTTGAGTCCTTCAAAAATGGAGATCTCACTTGTCTGAGTGTTGTAGATGATGATGTTGAACTGTGACACGGAAGATTGGGTCATGCAAGCTTCACATTGCTGAACAAATTGATCAGGAAGGACCTGGTTCGTGGCCTGCCAATGTCAAGTTTCAAAGATCACAAGGTGTGTGATGCATGTGTAAAAAGAAAGCTGGTCAGGTCTTTTTTCAAGCCTAAAAAGAAAGTTAGCACCTCAAGACCACTTGATCTCCTCCATATGGATCTATGTGGACCTTTGAGGGTGCCGAGTAGAGGAGGAAAGAAGTATATTTTTGCTATAGTGAATGACTATTCCAGATTCACCTGGACTTTGTTCCTCAAAATCAAGGATGAAACTTTTCCAGTATTTATTGCATTTGTAAAGAAGATCCAAGTGAAGATGAGCCATAATGTAGTGCGTATAAGATCTAGGGGTGGGCATAATACCGACCGAACCGAAAAAACCGACCGAACCGAAAATTTTGGTTTTTTCGGTTTCGGTTTCGGTTTTTCGGTTTTTCGGTCGGTTTTCGGTTTTTAATTTTTAAAATTTCGGTTTTCGGTTGGGTTTTCGGTTTTAAGGTTTCGGTTTTTCGGCTAAACTGAAAAACCGAAAAATCGAAATTTTTGTAACACTTCACTGACTAACAGTCTAACACCGGCCCAGTTGCCCACACTTAATTTAATTTAATCTGAAGAGTGAAGCCCACTAGCCCAGCCCACGCCACCCCCTAAAATTTACTCTGGAGCAGACCACCAGTCATTTTCCAATCCATTTCTCAACCAAAAGAAAACCCTAAATCCCTAATCCTCAGTTACTCCATCAGTTCGTCTCCTCCTCGCCTCCTCCGTCAGTCCGTCTCCTCCTCCGCTCCTCTCCTCCTCCGTCTTCGCCCTCCGACTCCGTCTCCTCTGCAGGGCTC
>MCJB01003044.1:0-10622 GCA_002018475.1 Nicotiana obtusifolia
GCTGATGAGCTACTACCATCTCCTGCTGATGGCCATCTCCTGGCATCCTTATCGACTAATGATTGCTCAATGGCTGCTTCAATGTCGGCCTGCTCTTGTTCTGCCTTTGCGGTAGGCACCACAATTTCTTTTCCTTTTCCTTTTGGAGTAGGGGTTGCACCCGCATCAAGCTCCACACTGGCCTCCTCGGAGTCGTCCCCGTCAGATTCTGGAAGCCCTTCCGAGGTCTCGTCATCAGTAGATTCCACCGGTATTGTAGGGGCGGGAGGCTGAGACACTTTAGCAGATGACGGTGGGATGTCCGCCATGAGTGTCGTGAAGTCGAGTCCCAAGTCAGTATGGCCAGCCCCCTGATCACCCTCGTTGGGGAGGAGAGTAGAGATGTCGAACTCCAGATTTTTCATCTTCTGGAGGTCGGTCTTTGGTGATTTGACATCCTCCCGCAGTTCGGGTAGATTCCTCACTTCACCTTTTTCAATGCTTTCAACCCTCGACTCAAGCTTTGCCAACCTCTCTCCGAAGGCTAATTGTTGTCGTTGCAGTGGAGTCAAGGCTTGTTTAATTAGTGAGGGCAATGTTTTCAAGAGCCGGTCTACTTTAGCATTAGCATGATGAGCAATTAGGCCAAGTCTTGAAACGGCTGGCATGTGTGAGGCTGATGGGCTGGTGGTAGCTGAGGGTGCAGGTGCTTCAGCAGCTGTAGAAGGTTCAGGATCTGGAGGAGACAGGAGGTTCTGAGAGTCAATGTCTTCTATTGGGGTTGTTGTTGGGGCCGATGCATCGCTGATACGAGTGATATCTATATCTCTCGTAGACCTCCCAAGTCTGTCTTGTTGAGGTAGGAATGGGACATCCACCTCTTGGCAAAGGGTGGTGATCAGACTTGGGAAAGGGAGTGCTGTGGCCCGCTGAGTAGCTCGGATGCCAATTTCCTGGAATATGAGGCTCCCCACATCAATCTTAACCCCCGTCATTATGCATGCGATGAGAAGTGCCTTCTCAATGCTGATTTCTGTTTCATTTCTGGAGGGTACGAGATGAGAAGTGACGAAGCTGAGCCAATATTTTGCTTCCCTTGTGAGGTCTTCTTTGTAAATTTTCCTTCCAGGATTGATCCATGCTGGAATCCCCTTTGCAATGGTGGACGCTATCCATCCACGCTCGTGTTCTCTGTTGGAGTACTTTGCATCGTACTCCGCTGTGCCTGATTCCCATTCAGGGAAGAATAGTTCATTGATGTGGTTGCTGTCACAGAACACAGCTTTCCCCCGAACATGGACAGTGCCGGTGAAAAGTCTACTGCGTCTATGGTATGCTGATCGTGATGCTCCGTATGACGCATAGAATTCCCGGACCATTGACTCGTTGTACTCCTTTGGGTCCATAGTGAAGTACTCCTAGTTCCTCATTTTAATGTTGTCCAGGATGTGAGGTATTGTTCTGGGAGCCCATTCAGACTCAGCTTTTTCTCCGGCAGAATCCTTCGTTTTGCGAGTGCTTCCCAGAATAAAGACCTTGAGCCTTCAACTTCAAAGCGAAGCTGAAGGTCATCTCCTTTCTTCCTCCGTGCCTCCGCAACTAGATCAATTTCCGGAAAGCAATCCTCCTCTTCAGACTGGGAGGTGTTCGGTCTAGTTGAATCTTTCTTTGCTCGTTTGGTTGGTTCGGAGGGTGAAGCGGTGGAAGGCCTTTTGTATTTGCGATGTTTTTTAGCCATGTCTGCATAAATAGCACATGTTAGTGACATTTTCATAATTCGAGAGAAGACAAAAATAGGAGGGATAATCAAAGAGTTGTAGAAGTGCGATGTGATTTGCGATCGCAGAACCACTATGCGAATCGCAAACCACATCGCATAGTGGCTATGTGCAGAAAATAGTTCATCGCATAGAAATACGATCGCATTCTCATCGCAGATCTAGATATGCGATCGCATAACCATCGCATAATTCACCTACGTTTGGTAGATGTTTTGAGTGTGTTTGCGGTGGGTCTGTGGTTCGCAGAACCAATCTGCGATCGCAGACTCACCGCATTTGTCGTCTTCCTCAGGCCACTAGGGTTTAGAAAACGCGACCTAAATGCGGTTCACATTTTGAATGTGTGGACCGCAAATTTCTTCACATACCCAAGAGTAGGCATCCCATTGATCAAACAAACCCAAAAGTTTGGTTTTCCACTCAAAGAGCTTTGAACCTCTTCATTAAATAATCAACCCTAGGGTTTCAAAACCACAAATTGAAGGTGAAGATGAAGTGTACATACCTTGAAATAGATGGATTATCTTAGATTAATGCTAGGTGAACTCTTTGCCTGAGTTGGAATATTCCGATGATGGTCGTCGGAATCGTGCTCTGTTTCCGTCTTCTCTTTTTGTTTGTTTGTGATGTATATTTATATATATATATATATATTTTTTAATATATACTTAGTACACAGGGGTAAAAATTTAGGAAAAATAATGTGAACACGTACCTGTCAGTTCTGCGGTTGAAATGCGGTTCGCAGAGCTGAAATGCGAACTGCAGATTTTGGGCTTCCACCGCATTTTCAACAGACCTCTGAGCTGAATTCTCTGTGTCTGATTGCGGTTGAAGTGCGGTTCGCAGAATTGAAATGCGAACCGCAGATTAAGAACCTCCACCGCATTTTCAACAGACCTTAGAGCTAAATTCTCTGTGTCTGTTTGCGGTTGAAATGCGGTTCGCAGAATTGAAATGCGAACCGCAGATTTTCGAGCTTCATCGCATTGTGTCTCATAATTGTTGCTAGACTTTCTGCTTCACTTTGCGGTGAGAATGCGGTTTGCATACTTCAAATGTGAACCGCAAATGTGTTGAGCTGCGTCGCATTTTTGCTTACCATTCTTGTTCAACTTTCTGCCTCACAATGCGACACAAATGCGATTCGCATATCACAAATGCGATCGCACATGTGCTACATTTTTCACGTCGACATTCTTCTGCAGTTTCCACAACTTCTCGCTAATTCTTGTGTTCATTCATCACATTCCTGCATCTAAAGACCCTTCAAACAGAACTAAGTACAAATGTAAACCTGAGTTATAAATAAATAAAGGAAAGAAGAAAAGCACAATTTAAATAAACACAAAAACGACTGATACCACACATGGGTTGCCTCCCATGAAGCGCTTGATTTAACGTCGCGGCACGATGATGCTAGGATGCCTCTGCACTCATTCAGTAGGTGGGACTTGATCATCTTGTAGAGCCAGCTGCTCTACCACGTGTTTTTCTCCACCTATACCCAGATAGTGTTTGATTCGCTGCCCATTAACCTTGAAGGTTCGGAGCCCATCCTCCGATGCCAATTCGACAGCTCCAAACGGGGAGACATTTAAAACTTTGAATGGTCCCGACCATTTGGACTTCAGCTTCCCTGGAAATAATTTAAGTCTCGAATTGAATAGCAACACCAGGTCTCCCGCCTTAAACTCTCTCTTCAAGATCTTGGAGTCATGGACGAATTTTATTCGTTCTTTATAAACTGCTGCACTCTCATAGGCATGGAATCTGAATTCCTCCATTTCATTCAATTGTGCAAGCCTTAAAGCTCCGGCCTCCGCCCAATCCATGTTTAGTCTCTTTAAGGCCCACATAGCCTTATGCTCGAGTTCAACGGGTAAATGGCATGCCTTCCCAAAGACTAACTGATATGGGGATGTACCAATAGGAGTCTTGTAAGCTGTACGGTATGCCCAAAGAGCATCGTCTAGCTTTCTTAATCAATCAGTCCTATTTGCGTTCACAGTCTTGGACATGATGCTTTTGATTTCCCTATTAGATACTTCAACTTGGCCACTCGATTGTGGATGATAAGGCGTGGCAACCTTATGCTTAACCCCATACTTGTCGAGGAGGCCTTTGAACAATCTGTTACAGAAATGTGATCCTCCATCACTGATGATGGCTCTTGGGGTGCCGAACCTGGTGAAAATATTCTTCTTTAAGAACGTGGTCACACTCCGAGCTTCGTTGTTTGGCAAGGCAGCGGCTTCTACCCACTTGGATACATAGTCCACAGCCACTAGGATGTATTTCATCCCACATAAGCTTATGAAAGGGCCCATGAAGTCAATACCCCAAACATCGAATAGCTCGATTTCCATAACAAATTTCATAGGCATCTCATGCCTCCTCGAAATCAGGCCCTGTCGTTGGCATTGGTTGCATGACTTCACCAATTGATTAGCATCCTGATAAATGGTTGGCCAGTAATATCCACACTCCAAAACCTTTGCAGCTGTTCTGTTGCCCCCATGATGACCCCCAACTGGTGAGTCATGGCATGCTTTCAGGATCGGTAGCATCTCTTCCTCGGGTATGAATCTTCGAATGATGTTATCCGCACAGACACGGAATAGGAATGGTTCTTCCCAATAATAATTTCGGGAGTCCCTCAAGAACTTCTTCCTTTGGTACGATTCCAACCCTTCCGGAATAAAATCGCTGACGATGTAGTTAGCGATGTCAGCATACCATGGTGCAACTGAATTTGATATCATCAGGATATGTTCATCTGGAAAGGAATCATTTATTTCAAGCTCTTCTTTTTGTCTCCCTGCTTCCTCCAATCTAGACAAGTGGTCTGCCACTTGGTTTTGTGTTCCCTTATGATCCATGACTTCAAAGTCAAACTCTTGTAGCAGTAAAACCCATTGGATCAGTCGAGGCTTAGCATCCTTTTTTGCCATCAAATAACGGAGAGCAGCATGATCTGTATACACCAATAACTTTGGATCCCAATAGATATGCACGGAACTTCTCAAATGCATACACAATAGCTAACAATTCCTTCTCCGTTACAGTGTAGTTCACTTGTGCTCCATTAAGTGTCTTGCTCGCATAGTATACTGGGTGAATAATTTTGTTGTGCCTCTGTCCTAGCATCACTCCAATAGCTACACCGCTAGCATCACACATAAGCTCAAAAGGTAACGACCAATCCGGTGTGACAATGATAGGAGCTGTGGTGAGCTTCATTTTCAGTTCTTCAAAAGCAGTGAGGCATTTTTTATCAAAGACGAACTTGGCATCTTTCTCTAAGAGTTTACACATTGGGTGTGCAATCTTTGAGAAGTCTTTTATGAACCGTCTTTAGAATCCAGCATGCCCTAGAAAGCTACGGACACCTTTCACTGATGTAGGAGGAGGGAGCTTGGAGATGATCTCAATTTTTGCCTTATCCACCTCAATACCATGCCTGGAGATTTTGTGCCCCAAAACAATACCTTCATCCACCATAAAGTGGCATTTTTCCCAATTTAATACAAGGTTTGTTTCTTTGCATCGTTTCAACACTTTCTTGAGATTCTTCAAACATTGCTCAAACGTTTCCCCAACTACCGAGAAATCATCCATAAAGATTTCGAGGAAGTCTTCCACCATATAAAAAAAAATCGACATCATGCACCGCTGGAATGTAGCTGGGGCATTGCATAAGCCGAAAGGCATTCGACTGAAGGCAAATGTTCCATACGGGCAGGTGAACGTTGTCTTCTCCTGATCTTCCAAAGCAATATTTATCTGATTGTACCCGGAGTACCCGTCAAGGAAGCAGTAAAAGGACTTTCCAGCTAGCCGATCAAGCATTTGATCAATAAAAGGCATAGGGAAGTGATCCTTGCACGTGGCACTATTGAGCTTCCTGTAATCCATGCATACTCGCCATCCAGTTACGGTCCTTGTTGGAATCAGCTCATTCTTTTCATTCTTGACCACGGTCATACCTCCTTTCTTTGGCACACACTGCACTGGACTCACCCACGAGCTATCGGCAATCGGGTAAACAACTCCTGCATCCAGCCACTTTATTATCTCTTTCTTCACCACTTCTTGCATTGATGGATTTAGCCTTCTCTGGTGCTCCACACTTGGTTTTGCTCCGTTTTCGAGTTGAATCTTGTGCTCACATATTCCAGCCGGAATTCCCTGGATGTCCGCAATTGTCCATCCGATTGCCTGTCTGTGTTCCTTCAAAACTTGCAGCAACTGCTCTACCTACACCTCATTCAACAATGACGACACAATTACCGGTAAAGTGTTATTCAAACCAAGAAATTTATACCTCAAATGCGAAGGAAGTGGCTTGAGCTCTAATTGGGGTGGTTCAATAATGGAAGGCTTTGCTGGAGGTGTGGCTCGATTCTCCAAATCTAAGGACAGTTTTGGTGGAGTGTAGGAATAAGAACCATGACCTTCTAACGCATTCACCGACTCCATGAACCCATCCAAGTCATTTCCATCAAAATTCACCAATATGGCTGCCAGTGCCTCACCAAAACATTGTTCTTCCATTTTCATCTCCACGGCTTCATCAACTTCATCAATAATACCGATTAATGAAATGTTCTCATACTCGGTTGGCATCTTCATCCCTTTGCTTGCTTGAAAGGTGACTTCTTCATTATTTACCCGAAACTTAATTTCATTGCTCTCCAAGTCCATAAGAGCTCGTCCAGTCGCTAAGAAGGGTCTTCCCAATATAATGGGGATTTCCTTGTCTACAGCACAATCAAGGATCACAAAATCAGCTGGAATATTAAACTTTCCAACTTTCACAATTACACCATCCACAATACCAACTGGTCTCTTGATAGATCGGTCAGCCATTTGCAACCTCATGCTTGTCGGCCTCGGCATTCCTAACCCAACTTATTTGTAGATGGCTAGAGGCATTAGATTAATACTAGCTCCATTGTCACACAACGCCTTAACAAAATCGCGTACTCCAATAGTACACGGAATAGTGAAATCTCCTGGTCCTTTTTCTTCTGGATCGGATTAGTGGCTATGATAGAACTGACTCTGTGAGTCACATTTACCACCTCGTTCCTGGTGGTTCTCTTTTTCGTCATCAGATCCTTCAGATATTTGACAAATCCAGGCATTTCTTGAAAAGCCTTTAAGAAAGGTATATTCACTGATAGTCGCTTGAGAATGTCGTAAAACTTCTCAAACTTGCTGTCATCAACTCTCCTTGCAATTCTCTGAGGAAAAGGGGGAGGAGGTCGAGGAATTGGCAGAAGAACGGTTGGTGTTTCTTCTGCCTTATCCTTCACCCCTTCCTGAGTCTCATCTGTGTTCACTACAATTTCTGGATTCTTACCTACCTCAGCAACATTATCTCTTTCAACTTCAACCTTTTTCTGAAACTCTTCAGCATCATCTCTGCCCTGTAATGTCTTACCACTCCTAGCCGTAACAGCCATGATATGAGCAGTTGGGCCACTTCCACTTCCTTTAGGGTTTGCAATCGTGTCGCTAGGAAGTGTTCCTTTTTGTTGTGGATATTGCTCACAAGAAAGGTCCCTCATTTGCAATTCCAACTTTTGGATCGCTGCTGTGTGGGAGCCAACCAATTCAGTCATGTTTTTCATGGACGTGTCTGACTTCTCTTGGTTCTGTAATATCCTCTCGAGCATACTCTCCAATTTAGATTCACTTGAGGATCCCTGATTCTGATAATGCCCTTTCGGAGGAACATAGGGGTTGGAACTTCGATTTGGAAAATGATTACTGTTGTTCCAATTTCCCTAACTAGGGCCAGTTTGATCATTCCGCCATTGTTGGGGACCTTGACCTTGCGGGTTTGGTCTCCAATGATTTTGTGTGCTTGGCCCTGGTAAGGTTGCCTTTGATAACCTCCATG
Source organism: Nicotiana obtusifolia (assembly GCA_002018475.1). NCBI lineage: Eukaryota > Viridiplantae > Streptophyta > Magnoliopsida > Solanales > Solanaceae > Nicotiana > Nicotiana obtusifolia. Next base: position 7,672 of record MCJB01003044.1, read on the forward strand.
AGTATTATTGACAAAATTCGCCTCTTCATATTCTTCACCCTGCATTGGTTGCACATTCTCCACTACTGATTTTTTTCTTCTGATTTTCTGTGAACAACTTGGTCAAGACATTCACATTAGTGGCAAGTTCAGCAATTACTTGGTCTCGTTCTTGGTTTTCTTTGATCAAGTTATTCATCGAAGGAGACCCAATTGTAATGCCACCTGTAGTATCCTCAGAATGCCAATCATGATTATGTTTGGCCATCTTGTCCAAAATCTGCATGACTCTAGCGAAAGTCTTATCCATGAACGAATTAGCAGCAACATTCTTCGCTATCGATTGGTTCATAGGGTCCAAACCTATGTAGAACTTTTCCAGCAAAATGGAGTCTGGAAAATCGTGGTTTGGCGACCTCACCAAATACAAATTGAACCTCTCCCACACTTCGTGCAGCTGTTCACCCGGAAGTTGTTTGAAGAAGAATATGTTGTCCCGGAGCTCAGATTTCTTGCTTTGTGGAAACCACTTTGACAAGAATGCCCGGACCAGCTCAGGCCATGAATGGATGGAATTTGGAGGCCGGTTTTGAAGCCATCTCCTCGCATCTCCAGCCAACGAATACTTAAAGCATCTGAGCCTTAATGCATCGTCAGAGACGTTATTTTGCTTGTGCGTCGCACAAACACCCAAGAAGAACCTGAGGTGCTGCGTTGGATCGTCATCAGTAGAATTTCTGAAGTACCCTTCAGCTTTCAGCATCAAAATCAGCCCATGTTCAACTTTGAACGTGGCAGCACCTATAGCTGGAGGTACTATAGCATTGGTATCTTCAATATATTCTTCAATGTCGGCAAACGGATTATCTTCCTGCTCCACATCCACATCATCTACATATTCTGCCATATCTTCCTGCCTACAACCACCAAAACAAACAACGTGCAATCAAGTGTAATTAGACTTATAGTAAAGTATACACTAATCAGAAATTTCAAAACCGTATTCCCCGGCAACGGCGCCAAAATTTGATTCGCTCAAATTACACCTTAACAATAGTGTAAGCGATCGATGTCAAATATAGTAACCCAACGAGGTTGGGGCCGAATCCCACAGGAAATAGGTGTGAAACGATTATCCAATTACTGCAATACTTTACTTAGTCGTAATTCTATCAAGTAGCCAAGTAGAATAAGTTGATGTTGAGTATGTAAAGAAAAGTAAACTAAGAATTTCAGTTTGAGAATAATTTGAACGTAAAAATATGAAGTTAAGATACTAAGGTTGTGTTCCCCCTAATGTAGTAGAATGCTTTTGATATTGATATTGAATCTGTTCTTGATATGCAATCGGTTCTTATTAACTTATTATCCAATATTTCCCAACACTTGGATAATGTATCCTCTTATGATTCTCCCGAATACAAAAGAGTCAAACTTAAGAACACCCAATCATTCGCCAATTTAAAATCTACTTATTCCTAAGTGATTTCGTTAAACAAGGTTTAAAGCCTTGAATTATCGTTATTTATCTCTACCAAACTCTATCTCACTTTTCCAAGATACGATAGTGTAAATTGGCATTCGTTAATGTTTGCAACCACTAACGATTGATTTAAGAACAAGAAATAAATAAATATCAAGCTTCTTTCGAAATTGAAATCAATATCAAACTCAATAACTTTTTACCCATCTAGGGTTCACAACCTCAGTATTAGAGTTTAGTTACACATATTAAAAACTGAAGATCAAAGAAGAATAACTGAATGCATCTTACAAAAATCTAGAATTCTCAGTTTTGATCACCCAAAAACTTCTCTCAATTCGAAAAATAACCAAAGGCGGTACTTTGCACTATGAATTCTGACCAGTCCCCCTTCACACAACCCTAGAAAAGCTATTTATAGAAGCCCAAAACCCGAGGCGACCAGCAGTTACGTTTGGCCTCAGTACACGTCTGCGGTCGCATTCCTGTCGCAGAGTAGGAATACGGTTCGCAAAACCTTCACGTTCCATCGCAGATCATACCAGTCAGCTTCCTTCTCGTCGCAGCTGAAAATGCGGTTCGCATATTGACTCTACGATCGCAGAATGCGGTCGCAGTCTTTACTCTATTTTTCACCCAGACTCTGTTCGTGTTTGCGATGAGAATGCGGTTCGCATTCCTGTTCTGCGGTCACATTGGCGACCGCATTCTCCACCTGAAAGTTGGCTCAAAGTTCTGTCTACATCTGCGATCCTCCTATGAATTCTGTGACTCGCATAGCTGTTTTGCGATCGCATTATCTACCCTGCGATGCTTCTGACCTCTTTTCTTGCCTTTAACTGGCTTTTTGGACTTCTTTTTCATGCTTCTGGATCTCTTCACTGAATACACTACAATCACATTAAAATTACATAAGTATCGTGCTAATTAGCACGTAGAACAAGTTAACTCTAAACAAATAGTATCAAAATGTGCCGAAATTACCCGGCAAATCAATCATGCATTGCATTTAGGATTTATCTTACATTTTTTAGGATTGAATTAGTAATTATTGATTTTATAAAATTGAAAAATCATAAGAAAATAGTTCATTTTACACTCTTCTTAATTTTTAATATCTAATTCTTAGAATCTAGCGTTATTATAATTTTTATAAATGGTTATTTTAGATTAATTTCACATTTAGGTAAATTAGGATTTTAAATTAAAGAGTCTTCTAGTTTTAAAAATTAAAAGAGGAATTAAAAATAAATAACAAAAGAAATAAAAATGAAATAAGAAGAAGAACCGGACTGGGCCATTGTTATTAAACTTAAACCTGGCCCAGTTCGAAAATAACCGAGCAGCCCAAATCCGTTCCCCCCTTTCTTACCAAAATGACCCCGTTTCATAGTAAACCCATCTGAGCCGTTGATCTCAACAAGATCCAACGGCTCAGAACTAAATTCCTCATAGAATAAATATGTCCTAAACTAACCCTACCCCCCCC
>MCJB01003046.1:5989-16609 GCA_002018475.1 Nicotiana obtusifolia
TGCATATTGTAATGGGTAATTACATTTTATGAATTTCGAATGATTTCGAGAAATGGGCCCCACTATCAATTTTGAGTTTAATTTCGGGATTTTGCCCGTAGAGTTGTAAATTTCGATGGAAATTGGTTTCCATTGTGGGTATTGAACGTAATGAATTGTTTATGAATAGATTCGACGCACGTGGAGGCCAATTCAAAGGGCAAAGGCGTCGCGGGCTAAGGATTTAGCCGGTTTGAGGTGAGTAATGATTGTAAATGATGCTCTGAGGGTTTGAAACCCCGGATTTGCACATCGTAGTGCTATATTGAAGTAAGGCACACGCTCGATGATGAGCGTGGGGTCGTTTACTACTGGGGATAGTGACTTGGTCCATCCCGATTGATGATTTTGCTACCTATTTGATTGGAACTGATTTTATAATATAACGATTTGGGCTTCTAGCCATATTTGGGCTTCGTGCCGGTTACGTGAACCCTTCAGGGGTAATTTATCATTGTTTTGTTTACTGAAATCATATTTGGGCTTCATGCCGGTTATGTAAACCCTTCAGGGGTATTTGTTAATGTTTTGAATCATTATTTGAACTCGGTTTTGAAAACTAAATGATTTTCTCAAATGATTTTGAAATGGATCGGGTGGCACGCCGCCACGGGATATGATGTAAATGGGATCGGGTGGCACGCCGCCACGAGATATGATATAGCGCTTGGGCCGTAAGAAGCCCCTTCCGGAAGTCTGAACCACCCACAGTGAGCGCAGGGTACCCATTATGATAATTACAGTTGGTAACAATGACAACTGATAACCGGAGATGGGTAGCTAATACAGTTGGTAACAATGACAACTGTAGGTTACGGTTGGTAACATTGACAACCGGTACCAAAGATAATACAGTTGGCAACAAAGACACTGCAGGAAGTCGGAAACAATGACAACAGGTACCCAGTTTGATAGATTGACAGTTGGTAACAATGACAACTGTAGGTTACAGTTGGTAACAATGACAACTGGTAACCGGAGTTTGAAAGATTTTACTGTTTCAAAATGGTATTGAGCCCGAGGGGCAGTTTTAAAGTGTTTTCTGTTACTTCCCGTTATTTACTTGAAAGATGTACATGTTTACCCCGTTGAAAGAAGTTTCTACTTGAATTTACACCGATGTTTCATTACTTCATTATGGATTGCCTTGTGCATTATGTGTTTTCTACTTTCAGTCATTATTTATACTTATTACTCACTGAGTTGGAAGTACTCACATTACTCCCTGCACCATGTGTGCAGATTCAGGCGTTAACGGTTCCGCTTTGAGGCATTGACTACTACTGCCAGGGCGGTGATTCGGAGGATATGAGGTAGCTGTTGGCGTCCGCATCCCCGTATCTCCTTTATTTTGTCGCTTTCACTTTCTTCAACAATTGTGCCAAAAATATTGTAATAGTTATTTTATTATTAGGTTTTCTTTAGTGGCTCATGACTTTGTGACACCCCGATCTGAGGGTTGTAGTCGGGATGGTTTGCTATATTTTCCGCAATTAACTATTATCAAACCATATTTATATTATTTTCTTATTATCTAACTGATTGAGCAAAGTTTAGTGAAATCGGCTGGCCTTGTCTTCATGAGAGGCGCCATCACGACCAGGTTGGGATTTTGGGTCGTGACACTAAGTGGGGTAGAATGTAAGGTGCCCTAAAATTTTGCCAAGGAATTTATGATTTTGTGGTGCTGAAATGGGTTTGAGGATTGTAGAAAACGAGCCACGGTGCGGACTTTTCTGGTAGAAGAATGCATTGAAGTGTTTATGGGGATTTTTGGCAGAAGAAGGCAATTCTATGGTCAATTTCGCGACCGCAGAACTGTTCCGCGGACCGCATAAGCATCAAAGAGCAGAAAAGAAAATGAGAAAAATTTGAAAAACAAATCATCTCGCCGCACAGTGATTCCCCTGGCCGCATAACCATTATGCTGGCCGCATAAAAATTCTGGTGCCCGCATATTCATTCTGCTTGCCACATAATCGATTATGCTGGCCATATGTCTATTCTATTGGCCACATATTTTGGAAATTTTCTTGTCCAACCCTATTTTGATATAAGGCCTTAGGGGGTCATTTTACAAGGTAAAATGAGATATTTTTAGAGAGATGTGAGGGTATCTTAGAGAGACAGGGAGAAGACCTAGCAATTTTATTCATCCAATCTTGCCCAAAATCTTCATGAATCATGGAAGCCACTCCCTAAACCATCATCTATCCGGGAAAGTCACTCTCCTAAGTTTTATGCAAGAAGTTATGGATTTTTATATGTTGTGGGGTTAGAGATAGGCCATGCATGTGACATTAGAAGTAGTATGCGGAGTTATTGAACTATTTTGGGTAGTCTCTTATTGAAATTGGTTGAGGGAGGAAGGGATTACCCTTGTAGAGCTTTGCAGTCAATTTTGCATAATAGGTGTTTGACAAAATTCCCAAGGGACTTATGTCATGAGTATCCTACTAATTATTATCTGATTTTCGCTATCTTCCAATAGATTGATATTATTAGAGATGTTGGGACGTTGTAGTACCTTAAGGAAAGCTCAACCAAGGTATGTTGGCTAAACTACTCTCTTAATATTGAATTCCATGATGTTCCCGTAAGTTTCAAGTATGGTTGGCTCGAGTTCCTTGTTCCCATGTTCCGAGTTGCTCCCAATAAATTTGATTGTCCCGAGTAAGCAAAGTGTCGATAATTATGTATTCAAAATGTCTTCCAAATGTTCTTATCACATTATGTTATCTTTCGGGAATGTGTTCTAGAATAGTGTTTCAAATGAAATTCCATTATTCTTAACTAGGAATGAATACTCCATGCGTCTAAAACTCTTATTGCTCATATGTATACCTAAAGTCTTGATTTGAAATGCCATGTTGTTAATAACCTATAAGGATGCTTGAAAGTGAAAGAAGTGGGTTGGAGATGTAAAGCGCAGCCACCGTACCAATAATGAAAGTTATACTTGTGGTCGATGGTGCGAAGGAAATGAAATGATGTGAGAAAGGTTATGAGATGAGCCTTGATTCAACTTTTCCAAATTGAATTCCAAAATAGATTTGCCTAAAAGCATATGTACTCAAGCCATGCCCAAATGTGGTTGTTTTAACTAATCCTATGCTTTGTAAGTATTTCCAATGTGTTTTGAGCTCTTATATATACATGAGTTGAAATGGTGCATGTCCCTTTTGGGGAAAATAATTTCAAGAATAAATAATGTGTTACTCGTTTATGATTTTAACTTGTGCTTCGATTGCTAATCGTTTTATTCCATTTCTCGGAAAGAAATCCATTGTGTTTAAAGTCTTCATTTCTAATAAACTTAATGTTATGATTTTTGGAATATTCTATTTGTTGATATTTATGATGATGATCCTAAAAGGAACGAAATGAAAGTGTAGAATATAAAATACAGCCATTGGGCGATGAATGAAGAATCGTATGTATGGCCAAGAGAGCCAATGAAACGATGATGTTATAAGTGGTTGAAAGTACCAATGAGGCTAGAAATGGTGTGAAAGGTTATTAGTTAAATGCAATTGTATTTCTGTTTCCTTTGTATGAAAATCAAAAATGTTTTTGGGAGTATCGATAGTCACTGAGGAAGGGTAGGTTGAAATAACCTAACCCTGAACCTACACGTGTCGGTGTAGGAGTGCGTTGTGATTTTTCCCCTTATTTGGGATAAGATTGATGTGATGAGATTATTCCCCTTATTTGGGATGAGATAATTGCTAGTGGAATGTGATGTGTGGTGAGACGGCTTAGCCGATCCGGCTGAGATCGGACGCCATGCCACGCACATGGTGGTGCTGTGATTGTGGTTACACCTCCACCCGCACACATTAGGGTGAGGTGGCAGAGCCGCTTTGTGTAGAGATTGTTGTGATTGTTATTCGATGTCTCTGGTGAGACGGCTTAGCCGATCGTGCTAAGATCTGACTCCATGCTAAAAGTACGGTGGTAATGTGATTTGATGTCTCTTGTGAGATGGCTTAGCCGATCAGGCCGTGATCGGACTCCGTGCTACATCTATGGTGGTATATCAGTACTAAAGATCTCCCAACCAAAAATAGTATTATCTTCATATTTTTATTATCATCTTCCACAGTATTATCTTCATATTTTAAAAATTGTAATGTTTTAACTTGGCATTTGGATATCAATGATCGGTGCTTGCTGTTTCCATGGTTTTTCTTTCTTATAATGACATTCTATTTTGAAAGAGGACATTTAGCTTTACATACTTGTAGTATTCTATATGTAATAATGTCCCTTTTGCTGGGGCGCTGCATCTTCAATGGGTGCAGGCGGTTCATCAGAGGGCAGCTTTGGATCTCGTTAGCAGTTACTCCCTATTTAGCAAGTTTTGGTGAGCCCTACTCTATTCCAAGCCTAATATCACCTGATCTTGTACTTTGTGTTTTGAGGTATAGCCAGGGCCTTGTTGCCGACACTTCCATAGTACTCTTCTATTGTACTTAGAGGCTCTGTAGACATAGTGTGGGTGGTATATTGGCGTTGGGAAATTCAAAACTAGAAATGTTGTATTTATAACACATGTTCCACTTCAAACTCTAAATGGGTAATATACTTTGGAAATTATGAATGAAGTTGCTAATGGTAATGAAATTGGTGTTGTTTATGAAATTCTTTTAACGTTAATGAATGGAGTACATCTCTACTATATTCACGGGCAATGCCGGGTAGAAAGTATCTAGCAGGCTTGCTCAACTAGGTTATCTCAGTTGAGCACGGTCATGCTCCTCGAGGACGGGGTGTCACACCCGAGGTCGGGGCGTCACACTCCCCAAGGTCTATGGCAGCCCAAGCACAAAATCCATAGTGACACTCTCCCACTTCCACCCTGGTATATCTAGCCTCTGAAGCAAACCACCAGGTCTCAAATGCTCAAATTTAACCTGCTGATAGTTCAAACATTGTGCAACATGTCCAACAATATTCTTCTTCATTCTCTGCCACCAATAATGTTGTGTCATATCATGGTACATCTTCGCGATACCTGGATGAATGGAATATTGCAAACTATGGGCCTTCTTAGGAATCAATTGTCAAGCCATCCACATTAGGAACACAGATCCGACCCTGAAGCCTCAATACCCCACCATTACCAATTTTCACGTCCTTAGCATCCCGGGTTGCACCGTGTCCCTTAGGACAAGCAAGTGGGTAACATTATACAGAAGCGCCTTGATGCGCTCAGGCAAAGATGACCATGATAAAACACAAGTAAGACCTATTAGGCTCCAAAATATCCAACCTCATAAATCTTTTGCCCAAAGCCTGAACATCCAAAGCTAACAGTATGCCCCACGCTGGAATGAAAGAAAGACTCCCCCACGCTCTCTACCTTCCTACTCAAGGCATCGGCCACCACATTGGCCTTTCCCGGATGATAAAAAATGGTGATATCATAGTCTTTCAATAGCTCCAACCACCTCTATTGCCTCAAGGTCAAATCCTTTTGCTTGAACAGCTGCTGGAGACTCTAGTGATCCGTGAACACTATGCAAGACACATAAGAAAGATAATGCCTCCAAATATTGAGTGCGTGAACAATGGTTGCAAAATGCAATCATGCACTACGTAGTTCTTCTCATGAGGCTTCAAATGACGTGAAGCATAGGCAATCATCCTACAATCCTGCATCCACACACACCCAATGCCAACTCGTGAAGCATCACAGTAGATTGTATGTGAAAGTGATCCCGAATGCAAAACAAGAACTGGAGTTATACTCAAGCAGTATTGATCTTCTGAAAGCTCTTCTCACACTCATCAGACCACCTGAATAGGTCAGCCTTCCACATCAATTTAGGCATTGGGGCTGCGATAGATGAAAACCCCTCCATAAAATGGCGATAATACCCAGCCAACCCTAGGAAACTCCTGATCTCTGTAGCGATAGAAGGTTTGGGCCAACTTTGAACTGCCTCAATCTTCATCAGATCCACCTTAATCCCGTCACTGGGCACCACGTGATCCAAGAATTCCACTGAGGCTAACTAGAACTCAATCTTGGATAATTTAGCATATAACTTGTTCTCCCTCAAAATCTAGAGCACAATCCTCAAGTGCTGCTCATGCTCCTCTCGACTGTGTAAATACACCAATATTTCATCAATGAACACAATAACGAAAGAATCCAAATATGGCTGAAACATGTTGTTCATCAAATGCATGAAAGCTGTTGGTGAATTGGGCAGCCTAAAAGACATCACTAAGAACTCATAATGCCAATAATGGGTCTTGAAAGCCATCTTAGTAATGTTTGAAGCCTAAATCTTCAACTGATGGTACCCCGATCTTCAGTCAATTTTCGAGAATAGCCTAGCACCCTGAAGCTAATCAAATAAATCATCAATATGCGGAAGTGGATACTTATTCTTGATGGTAACCTTGTTCAACTACCTCCAGTCAATGCACATCCTCATAGAACCGTCTTTCTTCTTCACAAATAGTACCGATGCACCCCAAGGTGACACACTAATGAAACCCTTATCAAGCAATTCTTATAATTGTTCCTTTAATTTTTCAACTCAGCTGGTGCCATGTGATATGATGGAATAGAGATGGGCTGAGTGGTCAGCAACAAATCAATACCAAAATCAATATCCCAGTTTGGTGGCATGCCCAACAAGTCTGTAGGAAACACATATGAGAACTCCCTCACTACTGGAACTGGCTCAACAGTAAGAGTATCAGCACTAACATCTCTCACGAGGCTAGATATGTCAAACACCCCTACTCAACCATTCGCTGAGCCTTCAAGAATGAAATCGCTCTAATAGGAATGTGACCAAGAGAATCTCTCCACTCCAGCCCCGAAAAACCTCGGCATAGCTAACATCATAGTCTTAACATAATAATCAAGAATAGCATGGTACAGAGATAAGCAATCCATACCCAAAATCACATCGAAATCAACCATGCTGAGCAATAAAGATCAACTTTAGTCTCATAACCTCCAATAGTAACCACACAAGACCAATATACACGATCCACCATGATTGAATCACCCATCGGTGTAGATACATGAATAGGAATATCAAGAGAATCATGAGGCATATCCAAATAACGAGAAAAATAGATGACACATATGAATAAGTGGAACCAGGGTCAACTAATATAGAAGAATCCATGTGGCACACTGAAAAAATACATGTTATCACGGCGTCGAAAGCAACTGCCTCTAGCTTAGCTGGAAATGCATAACAATGGGTCTGTCCGCCACTCGACTGACTTCCCCCTCTTGGGCAACCTCGAACCAACTGATCCCCACCACAAGTGGGCTGTGCGGGTGGTGTAGCTACTGGGGCTGAAACCGTAGGCTGCATGCTTTGCTGTGGGACACTACTCAGAAGTCTGGGGCAATCCCTCTTAAGATCACTCAAGTCTCCACACTCGAAACAACCCTTCCTCTAACGAGGCTGCTAACCTTGAAACTAACAACCCTTATAACCCAAAAACCTACTGGTGGAACCCTTAGCAAATGGAGCACGGTAAGAACTTTGTGCTGGCAGTGCACTAAATAGTGACTGAACTGGGCGAGCGTTGTAGGAAATCTGACGAGCTGCCTGACTGGGCCAAAAAGGGTAGCCTTTGCTGTGATATGACTGGCCTCCATAAAAGGCACCACCTAAACCACTAGTCCTCTTGGCCTCCCGCTCTTCTCGCTCAAGTTTGCGAACATACTTCAAACGCATGGCATTCTCAACCACCTAGCCAAAGCTAGCATCCTTCTCGATCTCTCGGGCTAATCCATATCATCGACCATAGCTGAGGCCATCGATGAACCTCCTGATCCTCTCCCTCTCTGTAGGGACCAAAAATACTACATGACGTGCCAACTCTGTGAATCTCATCTCGTACTGGGTCAAGTCATGCCCTCCTGGCGTATATGCTAAAACTCCCTGTGCAATTTGTCTCCGCAAGTTTGTGAGACAAACTTCTCTGAGAAGAGAACTGGGAACTGATGCCATGTGAGTCGTGTTGCACCAGCTGGACTTCCCGGCTCATAGGTCCTACTTGTAGGCTGGCCCTATCTGCTGTAAAGTAGTAAAGTCAACTCCATTGGAGTCCACAAGACTCGTTATGCGAAGAATCCGATGACACTGATCAAGAAAACCTTGAGCCTCCTCTGACTCTCATCCATTGAACTAGGGAGGACGATGTCTCTGAAATCGCTCCAACCACTTCTGCTCCTCATGAGTCAAAGATGGTGCAACCCCAGTATGCGCCAGCAAACATTAACTGCACTGTCAAAACCCCTGCTCGCTGTGGGAGTCTGGGCTCCTCCCCCAATATGTGAGATAGCTGGTGCAAATGGTATTATACCCGCCTGCATCATGTTCGTGCACACACTCAAGATCTGGACAAAATTTCTTGAAGACTAGGTATAATAATAGGTACCGTCGGTGTCTGAGCTAGTCCCAGCTGCTCAACAATATCTGAAACTTGCTCCTCCACCAGAGCAACTGGCGGGTCCACAGCTGCTGCTCTAGATGTAACACGAGCCCCACCTTCGCCTCTACCTTGCGCCCGGCCTCTCGTGGCCTTGATTACATGCACTATGCCTCCTCGTCTGATGTGGCTGAACGTGTCCTCACCATCAATGAGAGAATAGAAGAGTAAAGGTTCAAACTTCGAAATTAACAAATCTGCGTGACAAGAATGCAAGAAAGTGAAGTTTTCGTAAAAGTTGGGTAGCCTCTCGAAGATAAGTACAGACGTCTCTGTACCGATCCTCAAGATTCTACTAAACATGCTCATGACCCGTAGAACCTATGAACCTAGGGCTCTGATACTAACTTGTAACGACCCAAAATCACCAATCTGTTGTGATGGCGCCCAACTCACTTGCTAGGAAAGCCAAACATAACAAAAACGAAATGTACTAACAGAATTAATGAAAATAATATATATCCAAAGCCTACTGACATAAATAACTACGTCAATACATAAAACCCTCGGAACTGGTAACACGGATTAATGAGCTCTAAAATAAAACTACAAGTCTAGAAATACAAACTAAAGATAATGTTTGCATAATAACAACAACAACAACAACTTAAATGGAAAGAGATGCCGAAGTCTGCGGTTGAAATTTAACTTTACCTCGTCTCTTGGCAACTCACAGCATCAATCACTATCACTCTCGACTCGGTCCAACACACCTAGATCTGCACAATTAAGTGTAGAGTGTAGTATGAGTACGACAGACTCCATGAACTCAGCAAGTATCATAACTAACCTCATCGAGGTAATAGAGGAGAGAATTATCAATAATACTTGCTAATAACGTGCTCAGTTAATAAATTTTACAAGTACACAAAAATAGCATCATCAAATCATAAAAACATAGATTGGGTCACCTCGAAGCACAAGAGATAATGTGCCAAGCTCTATATCAGTTAACAATCCAGCATATACAGAAGATACACACATAAAACAAGAATACATCCGAGGAAATTGCAAGTAGAGAAGAAAAGCAATAGCTAAACACTGATAAGTTTTCTTCATACCGCGTGTACACCATTAAGGGAGAAACATGAGAGGGTGACCCTAGGGGATTGGATCCTTATACACATACTGTGCGGACAATTCACGTGCCATATATATCAACCGCAAAGACAACTAACGTGCTATCATATCTCAACCGCACGGATAATGCACGTGCTATCATATTTCAACCGCACAGACAAGTCATTTGCTATCATATCTCAACCGTACGACAAATCACGTGTTATCATATCTCTACTGCACGGACAAGTCACGTGCTATCATATTTCAACCACACGGACAACTCACGTGCTATCATATCTCAACCGTACGGACAATTTACGTGTTATTATATCTCTACCGCACGGACAAGTCACGTGCTACAGTCCAGTCCATCTCATACAGAAATCACATATACAAGCTTATATGTACATGAACAATAGATATCAAGTTACATACTCATGGACTAGTATAAGTGACATATTAAGGTGTATGCATGAGCGAAGTGTGCAACAATAGTTCAAATTACGCAATTACCTCACGAAAATAGAAATTATCATGTTTAATGAAGAGATTAACTTATATGTCATTTTGAACTAAGCCATATATATGGATCCCTCACTGTGAACTGTGCCACAGACGAGCTCAAATGCACGATTCTCCCTCGTTCGGTGGTGAAAAGCCACCGGATTTGTCCCAAAAGAAGCGTCCTCTAATGGCGCATCATCTCCAACAAACATCATCCCAAACGATTAACCCAGCAGATACAGATTTTCAAAAGACGAAGGGGATCACTGTAGCGAATTTTCGCCTGGGAGCTTCTGATGATAACACGCTCGTTTCTGAACCAAATCGAGTGATTCCAAGTGCAATGGATCCATCCTCAAGCCCATTCCGACTCCCTCGCCAAATGTCAGACGACTTTACCATCGGAACAATGAGTTCCGACCATCTGAACAGGCCAGTTATGCACCAGTTGGTCGGCGAGGGTGTTTTGCTATGCCAAATGACCCAAGACCAATGCCAATCGACTCCTCAAGCTCAGGAGACTGTTTCCCACCCTTC
>MCJB01003047.1:0-81712 GCA_002018475.1 Nicotiana obtusifolia
TACACCCTCTTAAGCCTCATTTGAACACAACACAATACCCAAAATCATAAGATAAATTGATTCAAGTATTCTTACTTATTTGAGCTATATTTTGAGCTATTTCTTGAAAGCATTGTTGTGTTCTTGAGCTGTAAATTCATTCACTTCATCTACTCTTGAGAGAGTTGTAATTCGAGTGAAAAATAGTGTTGTCATACACTTGTGAGGAAGAGTGTCTTCCTTGTTGCACGGAGCTTGTAGGTTTCAAGTGTTCGTGTTTGTGTTGCAAAGCTTGTGTGATCAAGTTTTGTGTTGTAACGGTTTGTTGAGCACCCGTAAGCTTAACAAGTGATAGTGAAATACTCAAGTGCGATCTTGAGGAGTGGACTAGCTACACGTTGTAGTGAACCACTATACATCTGGGTGTATGCTCTCTATTTATATTTCCGCAATTATATTCTTGCAATCTTATTTTCGCACTTATACTTCAATTATATATCTTGCTTGCGAAAATTTGCAATTATTCCTTAAAACGCTATTCACCCCCCCTCTAGCGTTGTTCATTTATTCTAACAATAAGGTCTCCACTCCCTAGTCTCTTTTTCTAACATAGGGGCTCCACTCCCTAGTTGATTTTATTTTGACATAGGGTCTCCACTCCCTAGACTCATTTTCCAACATAGGGTCTCCACTCCCTAGTTGATTCTATTTTAGACATAGGGTCACCACTCCCTAGCCTCATTTTCCAACATAGGGTCAACATAGGGTGCACCACTTCCTAGTTGATTTGATCTTAAGTGCATGGTACACCATTCCCTGATATCTTTTGTAATATAGGGTACACCATTCCCTCATCGCATTCTCCCAACATAAGGTACACCAATTCTTAGTTGAGGCATTTTCTTGACAATAAAGGAACAACATCCAAAAAAAAAAAATCATGATCTTTCCAGGGTACACCATTCCTGACCTTTTATTGCTTTCAATAATGAAGTAGTATAGAGTTTTGTTACAAATAACTCACGAAATTTTTCTAGTGAAAACTGGGGCAGAAAAATTTCGTTCATTTGTTTGTTTTGGTATTTGAGCAGATTTTACCTTGAGGCACAGTGTTCGAGATGACCAAAGAAGAGGTCTCAATCCAGAATAAAGAGAAGAAAAGGAAAAGAAGTGAAGCCAAAATGCAGAAGCGGATGAAAGGATGTGGACTGCTCAAGACATGATTGAAGTCACGAGCCTTACATTTTCTGTTTTGATCAGAAAAAGTCGTGGAAGAACGAACTAGCACCTGCAGCTAGCAAGTATCAAGGTTCAAGTCAAAAGTCCGTATGAAGAATCCTTCAAGACTCAAGATCAAGCTTCAGAAGACTTATAGATAGGAATCTTGTAACTCATAGCTGATAGGCTTGTTTAGTTCCTTTCGATTTTGATTTTGATGTAATAACTGGACCACAGACTAGAGCCTCGACGGAAATTCACTCGACTCTCGAACTTATTATTCCATTACTCTCCTTGAACTACACGCGACCTGATTCCCTTATAACCCGAGATATATGGGCTGTCCAAAACTAGGACTCTACCGTAGTGCCTTTTTCATTTATTTTTCTTCCTCTCTTGAATAACGATATGGTAAATAATTGGTCACACGGCTCACTTTGTCTTTGCCTGAAAACTCTTCATGTTTCCAAGCAAAGAGGGACATGCTGTAAGCATCTAATTTTTGACTGTAATCGGATTTTCACCACTTTTTAGTATGTAAATATTCTTTGAGTTTAATCTACATATTTTAGCTATTTGTTACCTTTTATAGATTTTTCTTAGGAAATTAAAACTCACAAAAGATTCACATTTTTGAATTACTAGATTTGTTTTAATTTGCAAAAGAAAAGAAATTCACAAAAATATATTTTTCATCTAATTTTGGTAAGACTAGCAATTTTAGAACCTTTTCCTTAATAGTTTCTTATATTTTTCTAGTTTTTAGTTTTTGTGTAGTATCTTTAATTTGATTATCTTTCATAAATATAAAAAAAAAAAGGGGGAAAAAAAAAGAACCAAAGCAAAAATACCACCTAGCAAGATTTTTCCACATATGTCATGGCAAACTCACAAGCTCTCGCTATAAAACTCACTTACACACTACAAACTCTCCTATTTTTCTTGCCCAACAATTCGTACCATATATACCATCACACAAAAAAAAAAGGAGTGACAAGAAGGGGGATAGAGTCTAAAGAGAGAAAACGGATTTAGGGGAGCTAACACCCGATAGACCAAAAAGAGCTAATAGAAAACGGAGAAGCAAAAACCAGGGTCTTCTGCTTTTGCAAGAGGAATGCGTCAAAAGCTAGCTAAAATCCCATCCCAAGCTCCATCAAAATCAGCTTCTTTTACCCCTTAAACTACCCAAACCAGTCCTTTTTCATTCATTTTTCACTCCTGAAACAGTCCCAAACTCCATTAGAAATCCCACCTTCAAAAACCCTTTAAACCCAATTTTCAAACATCATATAAGTCACAAAAGTCACTAATTTCCCGTCCAAAAATACGTCGGAGTCGAGCTAAGGGCGGAGTTACGAGATTTTCAGCGAAGTTTCCTTTAGAGAGGTCCTTTGAAGTTTCTGATCTAATTTTAGTCAAAGTTTTCAGCTTTTTCGTTTCGAGCTCATCCGCCGTTGATTTTAGATGTTGTACATTTTAATCAATTGAAAGAATTTTATTTCGCTCAAAGGTTCATTTTCTTCACCTCATGCTATGAATTTCTATTTCTGAATTGTTATTGCTGTTTTTCATTAGTTAGATATTTTTCTTTTATGATTTGTTAAAATATTATTTTTCTGGTTATTCTCCTTTAATTCCTTTGTTTGTTCTTTTGATTTACTTAGTTTATTTGAAGCTAGATTAATGAATGCTTGAAACTGTGAGTTGTTCATTTACACGTTAAATGTGAGCATGACATTTTGATAGCTTAATAATTCTCTTTTGTAACCCATTTGATGTTATCTCGTCTGATCAGTTGTATTGATAGGGCTATTTTGATATTTTGATATTTGAGAGAGAATAAGAATGAGGGATTTTCATTTAGTTTGGGGAGTAGGATGGGCCACACTCTTTTAAGATAATCTGTTGGGTCTTGGGTAAATTAGACAAGGATTTAGGCTTAAGTCATTTTGGTTGTATGGGCTTCTAGGCAGGAACGTATTAATCAAAACTATTCCCTTTCCTCCATAACAAATAGTTCCAAATAGCTAAACCATAATGTGGCCTCCAACTCATTCCATGTTCATAATCCATGAGCTTACAATAATCTTAAAGTAGCTTTAGGAAAATAACTTATAAACATTTGTAGCTTACTTTAGGCGCGATTAATAAATCATTGTGACTATGAGTACGGTTCCCATGGTCATGATACATAAATCCCAACTTGAGTGCGTGTTCATGCGAGTTGACCACAACTTAAAATAATAATTAAAATAAACTTTTTGTGAATTACGGGCACGTTTCACGTCGCGTGATTTACAATGTGTGCAAAGACAACAAGTGCGCGATATCGTGACTTGTTTAAATAAATGTCATAATTGTTTAAAATAAATAAAAGCGATAATGCATATAGGTTTAAAACGTGTAATAATTTGACATTCAAGCTGAGTGTAATTTGTTAAGCAACCGTGCTAA
This sequence comes from Nicotiana obtusifolia, assembly GCA_002018475.1. Taxonomy (NCBI): domain Eukaryota; kingdom Viridiplantae; phylum Streptophyta; class Magnoliopsida; order Solanales; family Solanaceae; genus Nicotiana; species Nicotiana obtusifolia. Next base: position 3,655 of record MCJB01003047.1, read on the forward strand.
AACTATGGAACTCGGGAGTGCCTCACACTTTCTCCCTGGTTAACAGAATTTCTTACCCGATTGCTGTGTTCGCAGGCTATAAATAGAGTCAATTTTCTCGATTTGGGATTTTAAAATAAATCGGTGACTTGGGACACAATAATAAATATCCCAAGCGGCGACTCTGAATTAATAATTCATTTGGAATAATGTCACTTTAATTGGAAAAGCTCCCTATCCCTATCCCTTATCTTCGGAAAAAGAAGGTGTGATGCTTTTCATATAAAAATACCTCTAATATTAGCTAAGCCACTTAGATATACTCCTTTATTATAGTTGTTCAAGATGAATATCTAATCCTGTGTGGCACAGACATTTGACGAGGTGGATGCCTAATTTTCACGGATAAACACACAAATTAATAGATATGTTAATTCCGACAAAAAACGTTGTTCGTCACTAATTGTCACAAAACATTTTCCTCCATAGCTAACTAGCACCACCAAGCTCCATTACTCTGCTAATCCCACCCCAATAATCACATTTCTTTCATCAATGACGGGAGAGTCGGCCCCTCCGTCCATCCCCCGGCTATCCTACTTAAATGGAAAATCATTCTTACCTCAAAACTCCTCCTATTGGTAAAAGAGTTTTTGCGGATGAGGCAAAACTCAACGAGCTCGAGGTTTTGGGTGTTCAGATCTAGGCCAAAAGAATCAACTCAAGCGACACTTCCGGGTCGAGCTCCGATCTATTGAAAGATTCCAGTTCATGGCTTCGTCCAGTTGTTTGAGTTTGAAATGCTGAAATTTGTTTCGTCAGTGTAAAGATCTTAAGGTCCTTTCTTCTCTTTAACACTTGTGGTTCTTGGTTCAATGATTTATTTAAATTTTGCTCGCATTGTATTTTTCCGTCAAATGATAATCTTGTTGTTTATGTGATTGCTAGTGGCTTGGAATCGCCTATCTAATTATTTTCTGGAGTTTATACATATTATTTAATTATATAAATAAAATGCAATATAAATACTAGTGGCAGAAGAATTAGAGTAAAGAAGGTAAAATGTATTGTAGGCGGTGAGGTGGTATGCCTTATGGTGTCCAATTTACCAAATATTAGGGCTACGTAGATTGGATTTAATTTGAACAATTGTAACGAAGAGATATATTTGAGCCACTTAACTAATATCGATAATATTTTTGAGCTGAAAGTATAAATATAATTTCGCATAGGAGAGGAACAAATATGACCATTATTTCCTCTTTGAATAGTGATAGTGACCAGTGAATTGGGACATATATATGGGTTAGGAGTTCCGTTTGTCGTTACTCAGTGGTGTTACACGATTTGAGCCTTTTTAGATGGCATAAGCCAAACTGATCATCACTTTTGTAACCTTGTATTTAGAAGGCAGAATATATAATTTGTCGCCTGAGCTTGATGTCAAATCCTTATGATATACTTTTTCAATTAGGACTACCATTTATACACCCAATCTGTCCAAAATGTGTCTAAAACACCTCCTTTGGTTACATGACACTCATGTTTTTTACACACAATAAAGGCGTGTTAACCCTATATAATGTCTGTCCCAATCTTTTGTTAGGTCTGTGTGTCAGACTATTTTACTTTTTTTTTTTCAAAAAATATTTGGTTTCCTTTTCTTACACAGTGATCTCACTATTCCCAACGTCCCCTACTGTTCCGTGCTGCAATCCCCCTCCCCCGCGTCTGTAATGTTTGGTCCAATACCGTTCAATAAGGTGCTGATTTTCTGATACATGTCGTACTAAATAAATAATGGACAAAATTTTCTTAGCCAAAAACAAGTTTAACCACGGTTCTGTTTTTCTTCTCTGTTCTTCTTTAACCCTTTTCAAGTTATTCTTTCGTCCTCTTTCTTTTTTCCTTCTTTGCTCTCTATGACTAGTAAGTTCTTTTATTTGCAATATTAATTATTGGGTGGTGGAGAGAGGACTCTTCTTACTAAATATTTGCACTTGCCTCACCTTATTCAAATTAGTCCAGGAAAGAAATAAGCAAATAATTATATCCCGAAAGGATATCTAGCGATTTAAATAGGGCAAGTAGAAGATAATGTTTCATACTTCAATCGCCTATTTTTCATTTAGTTACTCAAAGAGGCTGAGGCAGTAAATTTATTAATCAAAAGGGTATACCATTACCATTCCTTGCTATGTCGAAGACTTTGTTGTGTTCAAGCCAAGATTGATAAATACCACCACCACCCTCTTCATGTCCTATGTTTATTGTTTTAAATCCTAATTTTTTTTCTTTTCGAAGGTATGGTTGAGATGAAAGTGGCATCCTAGAGGAATTCGTTTTGCGGCTATGCATGAGACGGAATTAAAATGAGTTCCAACGTCACTAAACTCAATCCTGATATCGCAGAAAGAAAGCATCTCTAGGTGATTTCACCTCCTCTTTACTCAGTGGCGGAGCTGGAGAAGTAAATGCGGGTTTGGACGGACCAAGTAACTTTTGCTTAGACCTTGTATTTATATAAAAATATTCAAAAAATTACGTATAAATATTTAATTGTGAACCCAGTAACTAAAATGAGTTATGGGTTCGATGATAAATTCAGAACCCATAAATTTCAAATCCTGGCTCCGACTTTATCTTTACTGATGCTAAAATGAAATTGAACAAATCCATAAAAGAACAATAATTCATTCACATCAAGCGAAAGAAAATATGTTGGGTAGTCTTGACCACATGGACGTAGAACGGGAGAGTTAAACTAACTTTCTAGTTAAAAAGATCTTGTCCATTAATTAGTATATAGGACACGTGTCACGAAATCAACACCCTATTGAAGAATACTGGATCAAACATCACTGGAGGGGATCCCAACCCCCGGCGTCTTCCTCTTCTCACCAATATGACTTTTCTAAATTGGAAGAATTAGGGAAAAAAAGCATTTGCAAATGTTGAGTGTGCATGAGTTGTCCATGTTGAAGAGGCGTGTCACAGGGTGACCCTTAAGCTTAAATTATAAACTATGTATTCTGCCTAGTTAGAAGGAAGAACTATCAGAATAAGCCCAAAAAAAAAAAAAATTGTACTTACCTATAATTAGTCATTAAGTTATACTACAATAATATATAATATTCAAAAAATCTAGGCAAAAAAGAATTTTTTTTTCAATGAATATGAATGAAATTTGTTGAAAGCACATGGATGAGATAATATAAAAAATTTAAGGAAGATTGGAGGTAATTTAAACTGATTTGGAATCAAAATTCGTTATCAATGATATACAACTTCTAAAAAATATAGACAGATTTTTTTCTAATGAATATGGTTGATATTCTTTGAAAATATATAGATGAGAAAATACACAAAAGTTGAGAAAGGTTAGAGGTGATTTGGACTCGTTTAGAGTCAAAATTCATACTTGAAATCGTGTTTAAAAATTTCGCTATGACACTTGTATCTCACATGTGGTATACGTAAATATACAAGGGATACATATTTGATACATATGGGATACACTAATAAACATAGGGATATACATCTTATCTTTTCATTTTCATCTTGTATTTCGAATTTGGCTGAAATTTCAATTTAAACTACCTCAAATCTCCACCAAATAGTCCCAAAATTGAAATTCAAACTTCATGAAATGTATTCAATCCATTTCAACAACACCTACTCGAAATAAATTATAATTTCATAAACCCAAATTTTTAAACTTAAACTTAAGCGAGCTTCAATGGCTTTCAATGTAGTTTTAACTTATCTTCTTTACTTTTCAGCAACCAAATAATGTTCTACGCACAAAAAAAAATCTAATAAAATCACTATTTCATGAGTAATAATAAGACCGACGATGAAGAAGATGACAATTGTGTATTTGGATGTGATTTCGATATGTCAAATGCTAATTCAAGCTTCTTCTTTTTTGGTTGTTACATTGCTAATTCAAGCTTCTGCTATGCAAAACTTCAGATGGTAATCTAAGGTAAAAGATGGTTTTCTAGACTTGAAAGGTTTCAAATTTCATATTCATCAATTAATGGTGATCTTTTTAGAAATCTGCAGTACCACATTAAAGTGTCAAGTTGCTCTTTTCATCCTTTGGCCTGGTAAGCCCCCAAACTCTTTCCCTAGAACGTGACTGGTAATGAATGTGGAGTTTGTGGATATTGGCCCGTAGCTAGCTCAAATGGTATCTGCTCTATGGACTCATACTACTAAAAAATGATTAGTTTCCGACTGAAAAATGTCGTCGGAAATTTGGAAAAAGAATTACGTTTTATTTTTATTTTTAGTTATCGACCACTTCGGTCGAAAATATTCGCGCAAAAATTCTGCGTACCAACGCTCCGACAGAATTGGTCGGATTACACAATCACTAAAAGTCAACATTTACTTTTGACTATGGACCGACTGATTCGGTCACTAATTTAAAATATAAAATAATTTTTTTTAATTAATTTATCGACTGTTTCGGTCGAAAACAAGCACATAGATCTATTTTCTAATTGTTCGACCGATTCAGTCGGAAACTCTTTTATTATTTCCCACCTACCCGATTTTCTTCTCATTTTTTCTTTCTCTCTATTCTCTAATCTAGCTCTAATCAGGAGCGACTTCGGCAATTCCGACGCAATAAGTTTCTCTCGCCATCACTCTTCTTCCATCCCCCCTCTCTCTTTCTCCATTCCTTTTTTTTTTTTTTTTCTCTATCACTCTCTTTATCTTTTTTTTTCCTCCATCTAGCTTATTCTTCAATATGGCAATTACAGGCGGACTCTAGCAGCTTATTCCGATGGCGGCGACAACGACATTGAGGTTAGTAATTTATTTTTCTTTTTTTAGTACCTAATTCTAATCTCCTAATTGGATTCTCCGTGCATCCCTAAAATTGGATTCAACATTGAAGCTTATATGTCTATTTTTTCTATTTAGATTTATCCTAATTCCAATCTCCGTGCATCCCTAAAATTAACCATAACCTTATCAACAATATTGTGCATTAGTAAATTGGAGAGTAATTTGGAAGTTTGTTGATGATGATGGAAAGTTATTTTATTAACAAAGTGCAATAGTGAATCTAAGATTTACATTTAAAATATAGCATGCTTTAAAATAGTTGAAAACTCTATATTATTTTATTTTAATAGTTTAATGTAACTAACAAAATCTAATTTAAGTTAAATTAAGGGTCATAAGATCATGAGACTTGTGTAGTTGATAAGAAATTTAGTAATTATCAAAAAATTAACTCCTAAGATTTGAATTTATTCATCAAATTAATAAGCTTAGACAGTCAAGTAATATTTTCTAAACTTTGGCAATTATATAACTTATAGTGTTGAAATCATCCAAGTTTTACTATTAAAAATATAATAGTCGGAATTGAATTTTGAGAAGTTCGAAATTGATTCGAAAGGAAAATTCCCAATTCCGAAGCTTTAAGTTGGAAGAGTTGACTAAGGCTTGACTTTTGAATAAACGACCTTGAAATAAGGATTTGAAGTATCTAATAGGTTCATATGATGATTTCGGAATTGGACGTATGTTCGGGTTAAGTATCGGGTGGTCCGGATGCATTTCGGCACTTATTATGGAAAGTTAGTATTTTGAAAATTTTAGAATTTTCTAAGTTTGAGTTGACGTAGACTTTGGTATTATCGATATCCGTTTGGGGTTCCAAGCCTTGGAATAGGTTCGTATCATGAGTTGTGACTTGTACATAAAGTTTGGCGTCATTCCGGAATGTTTAAGTATGATTCGGATGCGTTCATCAATTTGAGAGTTGAAAGAAGGATTTTGATCGTCGGTTCAGGATTTTGATGTTATTCGCGGCGTTTCGAGCCTTTGAATAAGTTTGGATAAGGTGTTCGGACTTGTTGGTATGATTGGACGGGATCCCGGGGGCCTCGGGTGTGTTTCGGGATGGTTTTAGACAAAGTTTGGATGATTGGTTGTTGCTTGTTTGCTGGTGTTGGTTTTGTTCTCGCGAACGTGGAAGAAGAGACGCGTTCGCAAAGAAGGATTTGAGCTGGAGGCCTTTTGTTCAACGCGTTCGCGATAAGGCAGTCGCGTTCGTGAAGGTTTGGTGCTCCGCGTTCGTGATGGCCAGGTCGCGTTCGCGTAAGAGAAACTAGGCTTGGGAGTCTTAGCCTAAGCGTCCGTGAGGATAGTGTCGCGTTCGTGATGGTAAGGTCTAGTAAGGCATCGCGTTCGTGAGCCTGTTTTCATGATCGCGAAGAAGGATTTGGGAACAGAAGCTCACTGTGCTTGGCGAACGCGAGGGACTTTCCACGTTCGCGAAGAAGGGCGCCTAGGGCATATTATAAGCTTGGAAGGTCGGGATTTTCTCATTTTCAACTCATTTCTCTCTTGCTTGGGCGATTTTTAGGCGATTTGGATGAGCCATTTTCATCATCAATCTTGAGGTAAGAGATTTTTTTACATATTGTGAGTTAAATACATGGATTATATGTGGATTTAAGAAATGAAAAGTTATGGAACTTGTGGGTTTTGGTAGAAAACCTAGAATTCGATAACTTTGGATTTTGACCACGAAATTGGAAATGGAATTAGGAATAAATTTTATAATTTAGTTCGTGGTGTTATGGGTAATGATTATCTTCAAGAATTTTCGGAATCCGGGTACGTGGGTCCGAGCGTTGACTTTGTTGACTTTCGGAATGAAGTTGGGAATGGTTATAAATTAATTAATTATGAGAGTTGGAGTATATTCTTATTGGTTTGTATGTTGTTTGACTAGTTTCGGATCGTTTGGCTTTGAATTGAGGAGGTAGATAGGCATTGGAGGCGATTATTGGAACTTCGGAGCGAGATAAGTCCCTTGTCTAACTTTGTGAGGAGGAAACTACCCCGTAGGTATTAAAATTGTTATTTTCTACTAGTTGTGGGTGCTACATACGCACGAGCTGACGAGAATACGTATGCAGCTAAAAGCATGTTTATGTCCGGATAAACTTAGGACTTTATCATGTAATATTTGTATTATTTGAACTCATTTTGCTAGCTTAATTAAGTGAATTTATAATTGAAATTGATTTGGGAATATATTAGGCTGAGCTTTACCACCTTGAGTTGTTTGGCGAGATATTTGGTAAACAGTAAAAGTCATGTTTACTTTATGTTCCTGAACCTGTGTTGTAAGTACATGACTAGTAATTCGATTAGTTTCTTCCTTTCTTGTGGATCGGGCCGAATACCTCGGCAGTATATTGAGATGCATCTCTGGTTCGCGCCGGTCGACCCTCGGCAGTGTACACACCACTCTGGATCGAGCCGTACGACCTCGACATAATCGTACGTGATACTGCTAGCAGTCCGGATATTTATGAGATTCCCCTTTTATTGAGGCTTGGCATTTGTATGGTATTCCTTTTTCGTTTGAGATTACATTTGATATTTCTGATTTGTTGAGATTGTATAGGAGATTTGAGAGATTTATATCGCCAAAAGAAATGTTGGAGGATTATGTTATTTATCGTTTTACCTCATTATTACCGTTGTGCTTCATATATGTTTTTATCATACTGATTTATTGGACCACTAGTAAGTGTCGATGTTGACCCCTCGTCACTACTTCTCCAGAGGTTAGGCTAGATACTTACTGGGTACGCGTTCATTTACGTACTCATGCTATACTTCTACACTAAATGTGCAGAATCTGACAGGTTCATTTGATGGTCATCTTGGCATGTAGGCGCAACTGCCGAGGAGATGTGATGATGAGCTGCATTCCAGACTACGTATCACAACCCACATTGTCTCCATCGTATTATTTACTTTATCCTGTCTAATTTACATTTCGGACATATATTTTATTATTATTGTCCTCCTTAGTAAATGTGCATGCACTTGTGACACCGGATTTGGGATATTATAGTTGATGTTTACGGATTTGCATATTATTGTCACCTTTTATTTTTATGCCTTACTAATTATATATGTGTAACGACCCGACCGGTTGTTTTACTTTCGAGATTTTTGTTCCCCTAATTAAGACTCCCAATGTGTGCTTTTACTGTTTTATGACTTGCGGGGATGGTTAGTTCGGGTTTGGAAGGGTTCAGGTTAAAATTAGAACACTTAGTTCCTTAATAGTGGCTTAAAAATGATTAAGTTTGACTTGAGTCAACATTTTGAGTAAACGACCTCAAAATCGGGATTTGATGGTCCCAATAGATTCGTATGATAATTTTGGACTTGAGCGTATGTCCGGAACGGGTTTTGGATGACCCGGGAGCATTTCGGCGCTTAATATTGAAAGTTGGCGCATTGAAGGTTTTCAAGTTCTTTAAATTTGGTTTGAAGTAGGATTGGTGTTATCGAGGTCCGTTTGGGATTTCGAGCTTGGGAATAGCTCAGTATGGTGCTTTGTGACTTGCACGCAAAATTTGGCGGCATTCCGAGTTGATTTGATAGGAATCGGACCCGCGTAAGTGTTTCTAGAAGTTTTTGAGTTTCATAATAGTTCGATCCATATTTCTAGATGTTATTTTGGTGTTTTGATCACGCGAGCGGGTCCGTATTATGTTGTTGGATGTGTGAATGTTATTGGATGGGATCCTAGGGGCCCCGGATGCGAAATTGATTGGAATCGAACTCGGAATTTTGCCTGAGGGACTGTTGGTGCACCATTTCTGGTGCGTCCGCACCTGCGTGATTTTGGCCGCAGGTGCGAGCTCACAGAAGCGAGCCTGTGATTGTAGAAGCGGCCTAGGCGAGTGGCCAGTGGTCCGTAGAAGCGGAGAAGTTCCGTAGAAGCGAGCTCGCTTTTGCAATGATGTGGCCGTAAGTGCGAAGCAAGGCCAGCCAGGCATGGGTCGCAGGTAAGACAGGCCTTCCGCAGAAGCGGGTTCGTAGAAGCAAAAGCCCGTCCACAGAAGCGAAGGGGGGCAGCCTGGGCTAGGACTGCAGTTGCGTAGATTTTTCCGCAAGTGCGGCCCAGGATTCGCAGAAGCGAATATCGTTGGGGCAGTGAGGTTCATTTAATGTCAGGACTTAGGCTATTTTTGCTCATTTCTTTCACGTCTTGGACGATTTTAGAGCTTCGAAGAGGGGTTTTCACCTAGCACTTTGAGATAAGTAATTTCTATACAAGATAAGTTTAATACATGCATTTTGGGTATATTCTTAACACATAATTGGGAAAATTGTGGGTTTAGTTGAAAACCTTGATTTTGATAAAAATGAGATTTAACCACGAAAATAATTATGAAACTGGGTGAAAATTATATATTTGAGATTGTGAGGTTATGGGTAACATTTATCTTCGAAAATTTCCGGAATCCAGGCACGTGGGCCTGGGGGTGAATTTTAAGAATTTTCCAAATTGGGTTGGATAATTACTCTAATAACTAATTTACGAACTTGTGAGCGTATATTGATTAATTTATATAATATTTGACTAGCTTCGAATTGTTTGGCACCAAGTTGAGACTTTAGAGTGAGTTTGTGGGCCGAAAGTGAGTTTTATAACGAGGTAAGTCTCTTACCTCTTACCTATAATTGTAAGAGGGAATTTACCCCATAGGTGTTTAAATTACTATTTGCTTCTAATTGTGGGGGCTGCGCATGCACGAGGTGATGAGAGTCCGTGCATAGCTACTAATTATGCTTAAGTCCGGGTAGTTTTAGGACCCAAATCATGAAATACTTGTATTGTTTGCACTCTGGTTGTTACTTTAAGTGCCTAAATTATATTGAAACTTGATAAATGATTCGTAAGACCGAATTTCACTTACTTTGAGTTTTGGCGAGTTACTTGACCGTTAATAGAAGTTGTGCTTCCTTGTGTATTAGTCTTGTAATAGCTTTTAAATCGGATGTTCATAGAGTATTCTCTCTTCTTGTGGAGCGGGCAGAACGCCTTAGCAGTATAATAGATGCATCTATGGTTCGTGCCGCTCGACCCTCGGTAGTGCACATATTTTTCTGGATCAGACCGTACGACCTCGACATAAATCGTGTGTGTTAATGCTTGGAGCCCGAATACACTTGATATTATTTTTATGAATTGAGAGGTTATAATTTATTTACTGGCCCGAAATTTATTTGGAGTTAATATGTGTTAGTTGAAGATTTTTGGAATTTACTATCAGTTAGAGAATTATTTATTTATTGCTTGCTACTTTGTTATTATTATTATTATTATTCACATATTCCATGCCTATTTAGAATTTTTGTATTTTATTGTTGGCCCATAGTAAGTGTCGATGTCGATCCCTCGCTACTACTTTTTCGAGGTTAGACTGGATACTTACTGGGTACATGTTGTTTATGTACTCATGCTACACTTCTGCACTAATCGTGCAGGATCTGAGGCAGGTGCATCTGGCAATCATTCCGGCCTGCACCCCCGTTACCCCGAGGCTTAGTGGTGAGCTGCTATCCGAGTCCGTTATGCAGCACCAACAGTCTCTCTTTTGTATTTACTTTCTGTCTATTTTATTTCAGACAGTAGTAGAGGTGTTTGTATATTTTAGTAGTTGCTCATACACTTGTGACACCGGGTCTTGGGAATATGCTAGTAGACAATTTATGGTTTTGGGTATTTACCTCCCGTACCTTGCTTTAATTTACTATAATTTTTCACTACTCATTTACTTAATAAATAAAAATCAGTTATTTTGAAATAACTAAAAGTATAAACACATGGCTAGTTCACCGTTGGCTTGCCTAGCAGCGACGTTGCGCCATCACGGCTTATATGGGAATTGGGTCGTGACAGTATGTACCCATGATTTTAAATGCATAAATTTCTTTACTTAATAAATTTTATGATTTAAAAATTAATAAAATAAATAATTAACGTGATAGTTCACTGTTAGCTTGCCTAACAGCGACGTTGGGCGCCATCACGGCGTATAATGGGTTTTAGGTCGTGATAGCTTGGTATCAGAGCTCTATGTTCACTTGGGTCTCACGAGTCATGAGCGAGTCTACTAGATTCCTACGGATTAGTACAAAGACGTCTGTATTTATCTTCGAGAGGCTACGTGGCTGTTAGGAGCACTTCCCTTCTTGATTTCTCGTCTTGCGATTTGGTTCCATTGAAGCTTATTCCTTCATTTCCTTCCTACTCATTCTTATACGATGTTGAGCGCTTGTTATCAATTGGGCATCGAGGAGTTCTAATGGTACTGCAGATATGGTGCAGGATGTTTCTTCTTGCATATTTGAGTGGGCTATTATTGTCGCCTTGTGGAAGGGCACTTTATCGTTGCCGCCCAGTGCTAGTTTTGCCTACGGTTTAAAGGCTATGCATAGTGTATTATGAGGTTCATGCGCTATTATTGTGCAGTGTTGGTGTGAATGGTAGGTTGCTCATTTATGTGTCGCAGCGGTGAATGACTCAAAAGGAGGATTACTCGGGTTATGACTTAGAGGTTCGGAATTTAATTCCGATGGAGGAAAAGCAAATGGATTATGGATGTTTGAGCCTTGGTTGACGGAGTAGCGAGACATGATATTCTCGAACTTGGTGGAATTTTCATTTGTGGTGTGGTGTCGTCGTCTTTGTTGGAGCGCATCAAGGCCTATAGGTGTTAGGGTCTCCTTTGATTTTCCTTCGGGGCAGGGTGTTATAGAATGGTGCATAAGCAGTGGTTATCAGAGATGGCAGTGTATATTGGCTTTTGAGTCGAATCAGTACTTCTAATGTTGATGGTTCGAAGGAGATGATCTCTATGAAGGCTCAGAGTTGGTGGCAATTTATCCGTTTGGGTGCTACAAAGATGGGTTATGATTTGAGGCAGTATTTTGGCAGCAAAGGAGGAGGAATAATAGGGTGGGAGGTGTCTCGCGGTGGTTGAACTGCTACCAGGTCAAGTATGAAAAGTAGAGGTCAGGAAGTTGCATAAAGGAGATGGTTTAACCGAAGTGGGAGTGGCAGAGTAGCGTATGGATTCTATGGTAGGATAGCCACATGCCTTGAGAAAGTTTAGAGCAATTTGGGGGTCATAGTGGACAGTGACTAAGTCTACGGATTTCACTTGGGTTGGTGGCTATTGTATTGAGGAAGGTTGAATATGACGGAAAGGAGTTTGCTTGGAATGAAGAGGGGTGTAAAAGCTTGATTATCGTTATAGGGTGCAACGTGACTTCGAGTTTGGAACGTATTGTTGGACATTTAGCTGATGTTAATGGGGGAATGAATAGACTCTTATAGCTAGCGGGCGAGCATGGGCTCAAGAGGGTTTACTGATTCATGGTAGTTGTACCCAAGGCAGCGTCATTGGAAGACGTCGGTATGAAATTCCACAGGTGGGCTATTGCCTGTGAGCTGGCTAGCAGTTGTGTGATTTTGATGAAGTTCCTACGAAGAGTTCTACTTACTACCCAGTAGGAGGTCGGATGTGTGATTATGGTTGATAATTCGAAATGTTTTATGGAAAATTTTGATAAGAGATTGCGAGAAATTTGGCGGGTTAACTGTGTGAGATCATGGTAATTGAGAAGGAGGAATCATTGTGGGTTCTAGATTTATGTGATTGTAGCTTAAAGCTAAGTGGGGGAGCCTACCATTTATGATTGGGTCACGTGGTTGTGTGTCTGTGCGGTTTTTGGTTATCAGTGCATTGATGGATTACTTATGACTAAGAAAAGAAAATATCAAGGGTAATTCGGGAAAATGACTTGAGGAATGCATGCTACATTTCGCCTTATCAATTCATGTGCAGGTTTTGGGATGACTCAGAGTTTATGCTTCTTGTGGATATAATGTACAAGGAAAATAATTCATTCGATTGCTTATTTGGTAGTGTTCATGTGCTAATAGAGCGTTGATGTTTGGTTATATTCGGGACCAGGTCAGAGTGGGTGACTCTAAATAATAGTTTTAGTGGGTTCAAGAATTAAAGTGCGGTGTCTAAGGATTTTGGGTCCGTTGTGTGGTTAAGGATTGAGTTGTTTTGTAGTGGATTATGAAAGGGACTTGGAATTTTTCTATGTTAGCACCGGGGGTCTGCAATGCGATGTTAGAGAGATGGAAGGAAACAACTTCGGATTCGTAGAAGATCTTCAGTACGGGTGTACCAGTTGGAGATACTATTGAGTGCATGTGGAGGGTATGAGATGGCTGATGGGTGTTGAGGCGATGTGGTCTCGTGATTCGGGGTCACTCGTGGTTGAGTGTTGTTTGAGGTCCGTTATGTATTTAAATAGAGCTATTATTTCAAAGTTAAGTCTAGAGTTAATTGGGAAAAGTTGAGTCAGTTAGTAATGGTTTGAATTAGCATAGCTGTGGAAAGGATTAGATTCCTTTGGTGTGTTAAGGCTATATAGGTGATCCGTGGCTGTACGTGCCGGCTTGACAGCCACCGTAATTTGATTGAGTTGGAAGTACTTGCTTTTGATGGCCTTGTTATGTGTAAATGGATCCTGGAATTAGACTACGACTTGAGGTTTGCATTTTCTGTAGTTATGGGAATCGGTTGCGTGTTGCAATTGTTCTTCGAAAATGAGTTAAGTGAAAGGACTCTAGCCGATGAAGAGTTTATTCCATTGGTGGTTTAGGGGTTATGATGTAATTCCTGTACTCTACCGTAGCGACATGGTAGTTGTAGTGAGCGGTATGGAAATTGGAAGTTGAGGATCAAGGTTGCGGTTCGGTTTTGATAGGAATGTCACAAGCTCGGAGGAGCAGGGGAGGATTCTAGATGTTCGGAGTATGCTGGCGCTATTTTAGTATCGCCTGAAAATGGTGTTATGTGGAAGAGGCGTTATGTATTAAATCGCGGGTTCATGAAATTCATTACAGAAATAGTATGGTTGACAGCCATAAATGTGCTGATTTTACTACTTGGTGCGGAGGTTGTTGGATTAACTCTCACGTGAAGATCGTATAAGTGTGATGTGTTAGTCATTTGATTGTTAGAGATCGAAATCAGATATGGAGATTCTGGTACTGTCGCTAATGGGAGAGTTTATGCCTGAGGGGCGCTCTGTTCCTTTGGTTGTGAACTGGGGAGTTTGTTCGGGGTTGGACAACTGCTCGTATGTGTCATGAATAGGGTCATTGTGAATATTTGAAAGGTTATTGGCCTAGTGGGATGAACGGGATCGGCTTGAGGTTCGCCGGTAAACCTAATATGAATGTATGCTCTACAGCAGGTCGGATGTGTTCATTCGTTGGGTGTTATTCCTGTTGTCAGCTATCCTACGTATACTCTATTATGCCATGTGGGTTGAGAGGCGGCTTGATTATTCGCATGGGTGTTGTGAATCTGGGTAGCTTGTGGCATTATACGAGTAAGATGGCTCTCGAGATACAGGTAATTTATTGCACCTTAGTCGCGCTTGGGTTTTTGTAGTGTGCGGCGCTATCCGTCTCCCCAGGGTTGTACTTATGCACTTAACGTGCTTGTGGTCGATATTCGGGCATTTCATGGGTATGAGCATTATAGCTTGAAGGGTATTTCCTTACTGATTGTCATGTGTGGATCAGGTGGCACGCCGCCATGGGTATCATGTTTGGATTGGGTTGCACGCCGCAATGATATCATGTTTGGATAGGGTTGCACCCCGCAACTGCGTCATGTGTGGGTCGGGTTGCACACTGCAACAGTGAGATGTTAAGTACGGTTCCTTATACTTATTTTGTGTGCCTTGTTTTTCATCTCTGAGATAGGTTCATAGCATCTATTTGGCCGTTTTGCTCATTACGCGGGCTGGATAGTTCTTTGCTAGAGTTCGTTCTTCCTTATGGGTCTTATTCGAGTTGTAGCTTGTTGACGCATTGGTGGCGTCATATGAGATTTATGACGTGCTTGAGGTTGCTTATTGACCGAGCATCTTGTACAGGGTGAGACGAGGTTGTTGGACTTGGAATCAGTGCAATCAGACTTGTATAATGTATGTTAGAGGGAAAATGTCACTAATCAGAGTAGAATAAGGCAATGGTTCTTCAAGCGGGGATACTCCCTGAGTGGTTAATATGGTAGGTGATTATGAGATTCTACACCTCTTTCGTCGTAGTAGTATTGCGAGAGTTGGAATAGGGCTTATATGTGTTGTGAGGTATATTGGGGGCATCCGATTCGTGAAATTGCAGCTATTGTGGTCGGAGGATGTTATTATGGGCATACGACTTATGTGGTGCATAGTGTGATTTTAGCATAGGTGCATGATCATATTTTGGTACAGCGTGTAGAGATTGATATGGTGTTCGTATGTTAGAATCAGACATGGTAGAGAATTTCGGATGTTGGAATTTGGTTCTAAAGGCTTGAGGGCTAGGTTAGTTGGAAGGAACTTCCGTTTGGCTCGGGCTAATGCGCTCATATGGGTTGTGGTGGCACGGGTAGGTGCACGAGTTGTTAAACAACGATTTTGGGAAACTCCGGAGTAGTTCTTGACACGTTCGAGGACGAACGTATGCTTAAGTGGGGGAGAATGTAACGACCCGACCAGTCGTTTTGAGCTTTAGCGCGTCGTTCGGCGATTTGAGGCCTCAAGTAGCTCCACTTCATGTTTTATGACTTGTATGTGTAATCGGAATTGAATTTTGGGAAGTTCGGACTTGATTTGGAAGGAAAATTCCCAATTCGGAAGCTTTAAGTTGGAAGAGTTGACTAAGGTTTGACTTTTGAGTAAATGACCTCGGAATCGAGATTTGAAGATTACAATAGGTTCGTATGATGATTTTGTACTTTGACGTATGTTTGGGCTGAGTATCGGGTGGTCCGGGAGCATTTCGACGCTTATTATGGAAAGTTGGCATTTTGAAAGTTTTAGAATTTCCTAAGTTTGATTTGAAGTACTTTAGAGTTATCGATATCCATTTGGGATTCCGAGCCTTGGAATAGGTTCGTATCGTGATTTCTGACTTGCACGTAAAGTTTGGCATCATTCTGGAATGTTTAAGTATGATTCGGACGCGTTCATCAAGGTTTGAATATTTGAAAGTTGAAAGAAGGATTTTGATCATCGATTTGTAATTTTGATGCTATTCACGGTGTTTTGAGCCTTTGAATAAGTTTGGATAAGGTATTGGGACTTGTTGGTACGATTGGACGGGGTCCCAGGGGCCTCGGGTATGTTTTGGGATAGTTTCGGACAAAGTTTGGATGATTGGCTGTTGGTGGTTTGCTAGTGCTGGTTTTGTTCTTTGCAAAATGCGGAAGAAGAGACGCGTTCACGAAGAAGGATTTGAGCTGGAGACCTTTTGTTCAACGCATTCGTGAGCCTGTCTTCGCGAGAGCGGAGAAGGATTTCAGAACAGAAGCTGGTTGTGCTTCGCAAATGCGAGGGACTTTCTGCCTTCCCGAAGAAGGGCGCTTGGGCAGATTATAAGCTTGCAAGGTCGGGATTTTCTCATTTTCAACTCATTTCTCTCTTGCTTGGGCGATTTGGAGGAGCCATTTTCATCTTCAATCTTGAGGTAAAAGATTTTTACATATTGTGAGTTAAATACATGGATTATATGTGGATTTAAAACATGAAAAGTTATGGAAATTGTGGGTTTTCGGTAGAAAACCTAGAATTTGGTATTTTTAGATTTTGACCACGAAATTGATGGAATTAGGAATAACTTATATATTTAAGTTCTTGGTGTTATGGGTAATGATTATCTTCAATAATTTTCAGAATTCAGGCACTTGGGCCCGATGGTTGACTTTGTTGACTTTTCTAGCGGAGTTGGGAATGGTTATAAATTAATTAATTATGAGTGTTGGAGTATATTCTTATTGGTTTGCATGTAGTTTGACTAGTTTCGGACCGTTTGGCTTTGAATTGAGGAGTTAGAGAGGCATTCGAGCTGGTTATTGGAACTTTGGATCGAGGTAAGTCTACTGTCTAACTTTGTGAGGGGGAAACTACCCCGTAGATATTAAAATTATTATTATCTACTAGTTGTGTGTGCTATGTACGCACGAGGTGAGGAGAGTCCGTACGTAGCTAAAAGCATATTCATGTCCGGCTAGACTTAGGACTTTATCATGTAATATTTGAATTATTTGAACTCATTTTGCTAGTTTAATTAAGTCAATTTATAATTGAAATTGATTTGGGAATATATTAGGCCGAGCTTTATCACCTTGAGTTGTTTGGCGAGATATTTGATAAACGGTAAAAGTCATTTTTACTTTATGCTGTTTCATCTGTGTTGTAAGCACGTGACTCGTAATTTGATAAGTTTCTTCATTTCTTGTGGATCCTTGGCAGTTTATTGAGATGCATCTCTGGTGCGCGCCGGTCGACCCTCGGCAGTGTACACACCACTCTGGATCGAGTCGTACGACCTCGGCATAATCGTGCATGATATCGCTAGCAGTCCATAGCATTCTTGTAAGTACAGAAGGAATTCTCCTGTCTTTGAAAAGATAAAGCTAAAAGCAATCTCTGGTATAGATATTGATATTGACCCGCCTCTACGGGAGGTGGGTGGGGATTAAGAGAAGATATTCATGAGATTTCCCTTTTGTTGAGGCATAACATTTATATGGTATTCCTTTTTCGTTTGAGATTGTATTTGATATTTCTGATCTGTTGAGATAGCATAGGAGATTTGAGAGATTTATATTGCCAAAAGAAATGTTGGAGGATTATGTTAGTTACCATTTTACCTCATTATTACTGCTGCACTTCATATCCATTTATGATTTATCATACTGATTTATTGGACCACTAGTAAGTGTCGACGGCGACCCCTCGTCACTACTTCTCCGGGGTTAGGCTTAGATGCTTACTAGGTACGCGTTGATTTACGTACTCATGCTACACACTGCACTAAATATGCAGGGTCTGACAGATTCATTTGGTGGTCATCTTGGCGCGTAGGCGCAACTGCCGAGGGGACTTTATGGTGAGCTGCATTTTGGGCTACGTATCGCATCCCACAGAGTCTCCATCGTATTATTTACTTTATCCTGTCTAATTTACATTCCAAACAGATGTTTTATTATTATTGTACTCCTTAGTAAATGCTCATGCACTTGTGACACCGGATTTTGGGATATCCTAGTTGATGTTTATGGAGTTGCATATTATTGTCACCTTTTATTTTTATGCCTTACTAATTATGTATGTACCAATGATTTTAAATGCATAAATTTCTTTACTTGATAAATTTTATTATTTCGAAAGTAATAAAATGAACAATTAATGGATAGTTCATTGTTGGTTTGTCAAACGGCGACGTTAGGCACCATCACAGCCTATAGTGGGTTTTGGGTCGTAACATTATTTTATAACATGTTATCAGCACAAGACTCTAACCAATTGAGTAGAGGATGGTTGTTTTAATTTGTATATATACTCTTAATTAGTTGTCTAATGTTTGAGAAATTAAACCACCCGTGGAGAGAAGATATAAGAATTTGCATGAGGCTCTTGCGTGAGTGCATTGATATTCCTATACTAGGCATCTGCTTTGGTCACCAAGCTTTAGGATACGTGCACGGTTCTCAACTTGTACATAATATTGAGCATAATAATTGTCAATTGTTCCACGAACTTTCTTCAAGAAATATTTTTGGATTTAAGGTACGTAATTTAACTTAGTTTTCTTTTACATTCTTGAAATTCTAAAATTTGATTTTAAATACAAGGAAAGACAATAAATTTTGATTATAACTCTAATAAAGTTTGTAAGAAATTATAACCACCCCAAGTGGTAGAATTTCTATGCCTTGCCATGATCAAATTGATGTATAATTGTGAGCACAAGAAGTGAAAATCCATCTCATTGAATTTGCTTCATTCTCATTCCGTTAAGAAAATGTGGTAGCAATAATGTGATAAGTCCAAAAGAAGATAAAATTATTACTGTGACGGTATTAATGAATGTAGACGTGGTAATAGATGAAATTATAATCGTCATCATTGTGGTAATTAGAACAATAAGGATTCTCAAAATAATCCTTTACTTTGTAAAAGTAATGTTTGTCATCGATTTGACATGAGATTTTGTAAAGCACATATAGATGATTATGGTCCATTTTATGATGTGAATGTGACAATATGTGATTTATGAATACATGTTCATTCTTGGAAGAATATGAACGTGCTAGTGGTGATGAATATACAACACTCACCTCTAGAAGGAGGTTTTAGATGAAATAAGAAAATAATTTCATTATTATAGCATGAATGGTTATTGATCATGTATATATTGTGATTATCCCAAATATTATGGTAATGTGATTATTGCAGGGTGAAAGTAATGGAAACAACATATCTTGCCTATAATGATTTTGACCATGACCATAATGGTATAAACTTTCTCCTTGAAAGAGATATTCACCATATAGATATTGATGAAGATGTGGTACTATAAAATAAATTGAGAGCTCTGAAAGAGCCAATTATACTATTTTGGAGAAATAAAATTGATTACCAATAAGGTATTATGTTGTAGTAATTCTCAAAGAAACTTATTGAGTTTTTAAAGCATTCGCGAAACCGATTGGTTATATTGAGACTATAAATAAAGGAAATCTTTAATATCTTCTATTACAACAACTTATAGCAGGGTAATATGTATGTGAAAAGCTACCCGCTTTATTCTTCAGTTTGTACTACACCATTAAAAAATGCCACAATAAAGTAAAAGTTTATTGATATAAAAACCCATATCATAATAAACTTGGAGTTTATTGATAATTGCACACATCATGGTGTAAACCTGAAGTTTATCAATATTGATAATTTATCTAGCTGGCATAATTGGTTTAGCCATGTTAATTTAAGTATGATGTGTAAAAACATTAAAAGAGAATTTACATGGGTAAATATTAAAGAACTAGAAAGTTCTTTACAAATTCTCTTATGTTGCTTGTTCTCATTAATTAATAGACCAACTAAATTGAGATTGAATCCCACAAATACTAGAAATATAAAAAGGTTAATATGGGCCCATTCACCTACCATGTATACCTAAGATGCATCTATGAGATGGTTGCATGTGCGATTATTATTAACCCGCAACCTGGTATTTACGAGGTAACTTGCTCAATAATTTAATTTAGAGCATAATTTCTAGATTTTCTATTCAAGACAGCTCATCTTGATAAGTTGGTTTATATTACAGTTGGTTTATCAAAATGATTTATTGAGTCCTTCCACTTAATAGCCAAATTGTTTCATATGAGAACAAAGTTATCTGTATCAGTTTGATATACATTATGTACGAAAGTATATTACATTCTCCCCTTACAAATGGTTTAGGGTCGAGAACCAAATAATTTCATCTTATTATTATTGATGTACAATGTATATTTTGATTAATACTACAACGCACAAAGGTGGTTTTCAAAGTTGAGGAAGCAAGTTAGTTTTTCTAACATGAGGGGGAGACATGATAAATAGTAGAGAAAAAATTATGTGGAATGAATTATCATTTGTACATCTAGATCCTCGAATAAGATAATATGAACTTGAAGTTCATAAAAAGATAATTCATCTGCAATATATTGCAAAGCATGACAGACGCATTTGCTGACCCAAAGAAAGTAACTATATTCTTACTGCAAATGCTTCTATTAGAATAACTCCTAGAAGGACAAAGTTTATGGTGCAGTTAATGCGTATAGACAAATCGATTTCAAATCAAAATTCTTGATAAAGAAGATGTGCAAATGATCAAAACAATCATAATAAGGAGACAAGTGATCTTGAAGATCACATGACATAACACTCTATAAAATCTCAGGAGAGGTTCAGATACCTGAAAATATGAATGAAGAGATCTCTATGTTATGTCTTATGAAAAAAAAAGGAGGTTGGAACCGATATAAAATTTTCGTCGCCTACATCTATGATAACGTTAAATATATATGAGAATTTTAAGCCTGGATAAACAATTCAAGTAGAATTGGTTTCATATGAAAGACATGTAATTTTAGACCTGCAGTTCGAACACTTCAAAGTATAAAGTCAATGGTGTGTGCAATCACTTTTACCTATCTTATATGTCTAGCATGACATAGAAACTTGATATGCATCTAAAGTGTAACGACCCCCGTGGTTTTGAGTATTTTAGCCCTGATCCCCTATTTATTTTCTCCTCTATGTTAGATTGTGGTTATGTGACTTGCGGAGTGTTTGGTTTTGGTTTCGGGTGAGTTTCAGAGTGAAATGAGACACATAGTCCCAAAGTTGAAGCTTTAAATTGAAAGGGTTGACTGTAGTTTGATATTTGTGTAGACGACTCAGGAATGAGGTTTTGACGGTTCCAATAGCTCGGTATGGTGATTTTAAACTTAGGAGCGTGTCCGGATGTTGGTTTGGAGGTCCGTAGGTCGTTTTGGAGTGTATTGGCGAAAGTTTGAAAGTAGAAGGTTGGAAGGTTGAAAAGTTTAACCGGGACTTGACTTTACCAATATCGGGGTCAGATTCCGATTGCGAAAGTTGGAATAGGTCTGTCATGTCATTTTTTACTTGTGCGCAAAATTTGAAGTCAATCGGAGTTGTTTTGGTATGAATCAGCATTAGTTTTGAAATTAGGAAGTTCATAGTTTCATTAGGCTTGAATTAGGTTGCGATTCATGGAATCAATGTTGTTTGATGTGATTTTTGACCTCGAGTAGGTCCTTTAGGTGTTTTGGAACTTGTTAGTATATTCAGACGGGTCCTGTGGGCCCCGGGTGTGATTCGCATTGAATCCGAGACCAAATTGGACTTAGTCACTATTGCTAAAGTTGCTGGTTTTCTTCTGATCTGGTTTCCTTCTATGAGTTCGCGAAGGTTCTCCCGCGATCTCGTAGAGTCTTCAGGGGTTGCTGGAATTTATCCCTTCGCGTTCGCGAAGGTGAGGATGCGATCGCGAAGTTTGCTGGGTTTGTTCATCGCGAACGCGTAGGGTAGATCGTGTTCGCGTATAAGGAAGGCGAAGCTGGGGGCTGAGGCAGGCTTGTGCTACGCATTCGTGTGGCCTTGGACGCGGTCACGTGGTGGAGGCAGCTTGTATCGCGTTCGCGACTGGTTTCCTATAGTTTATATTCATGGTATGAAGTTGTTTTGGCTAGATTCGAGCCATTCGGAGTTGGATAGTCGAGGGAAAGGCTTACTAGCGGATTGAGTTAGCGTGTTTTGAGGTAAGTGTCTTACCTAACTTTGTGTGGGGGAATTATCCCTTAGGATTGGTGTTGTATTGTGATAATTTTGATGTGTGAAAGCCGTGTACGCAAGGTGACGAGTGTGTACACTGGCCAAATGTGGAAATTGACCAGTTTTAGCTATGTAGATTCTTTTTATGCCTTAATTGA
This sequence comes from Nicotiana obtusifolia, assembly GCA_002018475.1. Taxonomy (NCBI): domain Eukaryota; kingdom Viridiplantae; phylum Streptophyta; class Magnoliopsida; order Solanales; family Solanaceae; genus Nicotiana; species Nicotiana obtusifolia. Next base: position 25,863 of record MCJB01003047.1, read on the forward strand.
GTTATCTTAACATGTTATATTCATCATCATTAGTCTATTTTCACATGCTTTACTTGTCTTATCTCTTACTTATTAATTGCTCTACATGTTTAGTTGAAGTTCTTGTTTCTTTTATTCCATATTTATTATTTAACCATTGAATTCTTTAGTTGAAGTTGTTATTCTTGGAATATCTTGTTGTTAAAATTGTTATTGAGTTATAAAGCCCGTGATTCACATTGAGGCAAAGTGTTAAGTTGTGAAATACTATTCTTGTTGAATTATTCACTTCCGGTTATTATTGTTGAAACTCTTGTGTACGTTGTGGTTGAGCCATGGGCTATTTATTGTGAAAATACCGTTGTTGTTGAGTTCTTTGGCAAGTTGTGTATTGGGCACTTGAGGTGCGAATTTTGATACGGTGTGATATTGATACGCATGCGGTGGTATAAGATTTTGGGGTTGAAATGCATGCGATGAGATAAGGTGGGCTTGATATGCGTGTTGCTAGTAGGGGAACTACTTGAAGCCACGCGGTTTCAAAAACGATTCTTGAATGAGACCAGGGATGATTCATGGTAGAGAAGAAAAACAGCGCACGAACAGGAAAGGAATAGCGGGAATAGAATGAAGGAATGATTCAATCTTCCATCATTTCAGAGCTGACGCCCCCTTTTCTGCCTTTCTATCTATACTTCCCATCCCAGCAAATTATGGAACAAGCAACGGATTTCGTGCGATGATAAAGTGTGCTAAAACACGGGAGACTATTTTGATAAATGATTCTCAAAACTAAATGCAAGGCTCCCGCGGTGATATAAGAAAAGATTATGAATTGTTTTGTGATTTGAGACTACGAGGCGGTACCTCGGTAGTGACTCTAGTTGATACTTCTCTATTACTTCACTCGTGTTTAGTTGTTTCGTTTCTTTGGCATAACATTCCTTGTTTTCTTCCATGATGCATTATTTTCCTTAGTTTAATGTAGTTAATCTTGGTATATTTCTTACTTGTTTCGTTTCCATTGTTAATATTATTACATTGTTAATTACTCGTTCTGTTTCTTATTTATTCCAATAGAGCCTTGACCTGACCTCGTCACTACTCTACCGAAGTTAGGCTTGGCACTTACTGGGTACTGTTGTGGTATGCTACACTTCTACACATCTTTTTGTGCAGATTCAGGTACCTTCTACCAGTCTAGGCACTAGTGAGACGAGCTCAGCTTCAAAGACTTCAAGGTATACCTGCCGGCATCCGCAGGCCTCGGAGTCCACCTCTATCATAGTCTACTTCATTTTTCTTCCTTTTATAGACACATTATTGTATATGGATGATCAGTACTTATTCGTAGAGCTTGTGACTTGTTATCACCGGGTTTTGGAAAGTTGTATATGCTGAGTTGCGGAGTTTATTTTATATTAGATGTTGAGTTTTGAAACTTTAAATTATCATTCCATTAATAGCATGTATGTTAGGGTTACCTAGTCTTAGAGACTAGGTGCCATCACGATATCCTACAGAGGAAAATTGGGGTCGTGAAATAAAGTCTATTTATATGGCTTATATGACTTAACTTATATGACAATCCCTGAAGGATTTAAATTGCTTAAAGCATATACAATTGTTGGTCCTAAAGTACCACATCCTAAGTGCAATTTGTGCACATATGTATCTTGCTAAACTATAAGCATTATAATGTGATAGCAAGAATTTTTACCTCTATGGAGATATTTAAAAGGTCATTCCACGACATTATATGAAGACATTACATATCTTTTAAGAATGATGATTTCAAGGTGCAACATATTCATTCAAGTTAATATGCATGATTTGTTTATCAAATCTCTACCAACGATCTTTTGAAGATGATGCACAAGATTGGAATGCGAAGGCTCAAAAATGTGAATTCATTGTCCCAACAAGGGAAGTTAATACGTGTTGTACTCTGTTTTCTTTACAAGGTTTTTTCCCACAGGGTTTTCCTTGCAAGTTTTTAAGGAGGCAACTAAAAGACATATTGTTAGATATGTGTACTCTTTTTCCTTTACTAGAAATTTTTCCCTATGGATTTTATTTTAGTAAAGTTTTAATGAGGCACATTATCTATTGAATAGACATTCAAGGGGAAGTGTTATAAATATTTGTGGTGAAAGCCTATCCTTTAGAGAGATTTTAGGGTTTGCTACTTTGTAGCTAAGTCAATTTTTCCATATAAATAGAGGGGTTCTATTTCATTATAATTCATTCCAAATCTATAAGATTTCTTTCTCTACTTTTTCTGCAATATTCTTCTTCTTCTTTTGTTGTTTTATAACAGATTGTTAGATTAGTTAGTATTGATAGGTTATTTATTGGAAAGGAAGCTTGTCCCTTTGTCGGAAAAAATAATAGAAGAAGATAGAAGCATTTTTAATCACTTCATGTCTTATAAAGTTTGAATAATTTGGGAAAGATTTGGAGAGAAACCAAAGTATGACTATATTATTAATAATCAAGATTAGGTCTGAAATTGGTCAAATTTCAATCTTCTTGTTGAATCAGTTTTTTATTTTCACTAATTATTTTATTTGACAAATATACTATATTAATTAATATAGTATATTAATTAAAGCCATATGTGGACATTATGAACATATAAAAAGCTATTTAAATTTAATTTATATTTTGAGAGACTTATATAGCATAGAATAGGGATAAATGTAAAATTTCGAGTGTTAATATAATATATTAATTAAAGTATGTTGGCTAATAATAAGTAAATTTAAAAATGAACCTTTGAATTGGCGTAACCTATTAATTACTTTTGATAAACTAAATAATTTTAAATATCTTATAAATTTTAAGTTTTTTTGTTACCATCCTAATCGTGTGGGCCTAAGGGATGAATTTAAAGAACGGGGTGCTGGATTTATTGCTAAGACAAGGACACTTATTGGGAGAAGATGTTGTTACGTTAGCATTAAGTATATCTCAACCTCCTGCTTTCAGAGGTGGATCTAGAATTTTTATAATATAGGTGCACCACTAATAAAGGAGAGAAAAAAAAGTAATAAGTGGGATTTGATCCCTACTCCTCTAGGTATATAACTCATCATTCAACCAAGTACACCATTTAGTTTCTTTGGAGCATGGATGCCAGCAGATAATATTAGACACATTCTAAAAGATATATACATAAAATACCTAGTTTGGCGGAGAAACTAGGGGTAGTTGGCGAGGTGACCTCTTTTCAAGCTTGAATTGGCCAAGTGACCTTCAGGTTTTTAAGTATTGTAGGATTGACCTTCATGCTTATTTAATGGTTAAGTGGGATTATAAAGTGAAGGAGGAAGTTGAGTCTTTATCCCTAAAGTTTCAGTTATTGCACTTTGGCCCCAAACTATATAAATGTTATATTACCAGATTTGTTTTAAAAAAAATAGAAAGTCCCATCCCTTCCCTTACTGCCTCATATGCCGCCCCAATCCCCATTTCCCACGGCTGATTCCTCCATTGCAGCTTGTTTTTCTTGCATTCAACATATAGAAATCGTCTCCTTTTTTCCCCGTTCCTCTCAAAGCTTCATTCTTTGAATTATCATTTACTTTGAAAAAATTGACAAACTGGGGACAAGATTCCTCCGTCCTTCAATAAGAATGGTAATTATTTGCAATCGTACCTCCTTGTTGTTATAATTGATGGTATGAGGGCTTGTTTGAAGATATTTGTAGCTGAAAATGAGTTTGAAGAAGAGGCTGAAGCTCTTATTGAAAGGTCTCATCAAGGTTCAAATGTCGTAGCTGCACCACCACCTCCACCACCAACACAACCACTAATTTTAGAAGTAGAGGAGGAAATAATGGTGAAAGATGGCTTCAGTAGATTTAATGATGACTTGCATGATTTTGGTGATAATGAAATAAACACATATGGTCCGGAAGATGCAGATGAAGCGGAAGAGCTCCCAGATATTATCAGTCGGGCAGCTAGAGATGAAGGCTTGGTGGACTCGTTAGCTATACAACACAGCCACCCTGATAGTACAGGTTTTTTCCTTGGGAAATATTTTGTATTTTGACAACAATTTGGATCTAATGAAACAGTTGGAGGTTGCTTCTATGAAAATCCATTTTACGTTTCGTATTAGGAAGAGTAGCAGTAAATTAACTTCAGTGGCATGCCGAGATGTGAGTTGCCTGTGTAAGATACATGCTTTAAAGTATGAGAGCTCTGATAGGTTTTATATTACCAAGTACCATGAACACACATGCAGGGTGCAACACATATCAAGCCATCATCCTAACGTGTCGTCGAAGACTTTGGGTGCATATTACCAGGAACGATATATTAATGGCAAAGGCACATCCCTATCAGATATGAAAGATGCTATTTTTGCATATTTTAATCAAAATCTTACTTATTGGAGGAGCTGAAAGGCAGGTGAAATAGCTAAGGAAATCATCAGGGGTACTCAGGAAGAGGGGTATGCTTTGTTGGAAGCTTATCTCCATGTTATGATGTCCTATAATGAAGGAAGTATTGTTGATTTGAAGGTTGATGATAAATTACATTTTAGATATTTTTTCTTATATGTTGGAGCTTTCATTAAGGGATTTGCGCATATGAGAAAGGTTATTATAGTTGATGGGATATTTCTGAGTGGCAGGTAAGGAGGCTGCTTATTGTCTGTTGTGGAAAAAGATACAGAGAATCACATTTTTCCGATTGCGTTCTGTGTAGTCGATAAAGAGTGTGATGATTCTTGGACCTACTTTTTTGAACAGTTGCGGCACATTGTTGATGACAGTGATGAACTGAGCATTATCTCTGATCGGCATCTGTCTATTGGGAATGGCTTCAAAAAAGTATTTACTGCTGCTCATCATGGTTTTTGTGCGCGTCACATTGCTGAAAATATGCGCAAGAGGTTTCATTGTGAAATTTTTATTAAGAATTTCTTTTCTGTCACACAGTTATACAGTATTGAGGAATTTTTTTACCATTTCCATCAATTGAGTGATAAAAGCAGGGAAGTAGATAAATGCCTAACGAATGAAATTGGGTTCCAAAAGTGGAGCAGGGCCTTCTTTCCAGGAAACCGATACAGCGTGTTGACAATAAACATTGCAGAATCGCTTAGCGCGATGCTTAAGGATCAAAGAGACTTCCTGATCATTGGCCTATTCAATCATATTATTTGAAAGTTTGCAAAAAAAATTGAGGAGCGGCGTAAGGAAATGAAAAATGTTTTGACCCCTCTTTGTTCCTTCTGCTGAAAAGTAGATTAGGAATAATATGGTTGTCGGCAATGTGCTCCGGGTGCATCAATTAGAGAATAAGCAGTTTGATTTGGAAAAAATATCCTGCCTACATGTAATGGCAGCTCTGAGGTTGACCTTTGGGGATGGATATGTTTCCTCCATTTACAATCACTCCTCTCCATTCTATAATATTTCAACATATTTGGCTGCATATGAAGGAACCATTCACACAATCCCTAAAAAGAGAAATGGGTGGTGCTTGACGAGATTCAATCCACAAAAATCCTCCCGCCCGATGTCGAGCCTACAAATGGTAGAAGGAAATTTAAGACATGGCCAAGCATTTTAGAACCTAGTTCTTTTGACAGCAGGAAAAAAGGAAAAAAAAAATGTTCTATTTGCAAAGACCTTGGCCACAAGAAAACGACTTGTAAAGTATTGGTTTAGCATTCTTGATCTTTTGGCTACTGGTGTTGTAATAAAGATAATTAACTCTTTAAATATTCTAGACTTGTTGTTTGTAATCACTTGTTGTTTCTACTAGACTTGTTTTTACTAGGAACTGTTGCATTGTAGTTCATGGACTATTGTTTTATGGTCAACCACCAGCATTATCTATTGCAGACCTATGATCTAGAGTCAACCCTCCCTAATTTTAAGAAGGAGTCATGTGACCAAGTTGTCTCATAGACTACTGTTTTATGGTCAACCACCCACGTGGTCTATTGTAGACCTATAATCAACCCCCTTATTTTAAGAAGGATTCATGTGACCTTCTGTCGTAGACTACTGTTTTAGACTACTGTTTGAGAATCAACCACCTGTAATCAACCAATGTTCTATTGTCAACCCCTATTGATATTTCCAATTTCACCAAGACTTGTTGCGCTGGTTTAGATAGTCTATTGACAACCACTGGTTTAGGTAGTTAATTTAATATCTACTATTAATAAGCGTTGGCAGCCAGTATGAAAAGGTCTAGTCTAACTAATTGAAATACATCGAATATGACAAGTTAAAGCATCAATTCATTTATCAAAACTCTCAACGGTCATGTCATGTACGAGAAATCATATGGAAAGGCACCATTTAGTGTCAAATTCTGCCTATAAATACACTAGATCTGATGGAAATTGTAACGACCCGACTGGTCATTTTGCTTTCTAGATCCCCGTTCCCCTAAATAAGAGTCCCCTACTTTTACTGTTTTATGACTTAATACGGGGATGGTTAGTTGGGGTTTGGAAAGGTTCGGATTGAAACCGAAATACTTAGTTCCTTAATAGTGGCATAAAATGGTTAAGTTGGACTTGAGTCAACATTTTGAGTAAATGACCTCGGAACCGAGATTTGATGGTCCTAATAGGTTTGTATGATGATATTGGACTTGGGCGTATGTCTAGATCAGGTTTTGGATGACTCGAGAGCGTCTCGGCGCTTAATATTGAAAGTTGGCGCATTGGAGGTTTTCAAGTTCTTTAAATTTAGTTTGAAGTAGGATTTGATGTTATCGAGGTCCTTTTGGAATTCTGAGCCTGGTAATAGCTCCGTACAGTGATTTTTGACTTGCACACAAAATTTGGCATCATTCCGAGTTGATTTTATGGGAATCGTACGCGCGGAAGTGTTTCTAGAAGTTTTTGAGTTTCATAATTCGATTCAAGCATTTTGGTGTCCGATTCGTATTTTAGATTTTATTTTGGTGTTTCGATCCCGCGAGCGGGTCTGTATTTGTTGGGTGTGTGAGTGTTATTGGATGGGGTCCCAGGGGGATTTGAATCGGACTCGTAAATTTTGCATGAGGGTGCGAGCTCGCAGAAGTGAGCTATTGACCGCAGAAGCGTCCAAGCGTGGACTGTCCAATGGTCACAGAAGCGGAGCAGGAACCGCACCTGCGAACTCGCAGGTGCTAGGAAGTCGATCGTAGAAGCAGAAGGGGGACCAACCATCTTGCGTTCGCAGGTGCGACGCATTCACCATAGACGCGGGATCGCAGAAGCGAGGCTTTGCCCGCAGATGCGAGAATGGCAGACCAGGGCATGGTCTGCACCTGTGATGATTTTGTCCGCGAAAGCAGAGCCGCTGGTGCGACAGTGCGATCGCGTGTGCGAAAACCCCTTTAGGCAATGAGGTCCATTTAATGTCGGGACTTAGGCTATTTTGGTTCATTTCTTTCACTTCTTAGATGATTTTAGAGCTCTTTGAAGAGGGGTTTTCACCTAGCACTTTGAGGTAAGTAATTTCAATATAAAATAAGTTTAATACATGCATTTTGTGTAGATTCTTAACACATAAATTGTAGAAATTGTGGGTTTAGTTGAATTCCCTAGGTTTTGATAGAAATGGGATATAACCACAAAAATGATTATGAAATTGGGTGAAAATTATATATTTGAGTTCGTGAGGTTATGGGTAACATTTATCTTCAAAAGTTTTCGATCCAGGCACGTGTGCCCGGGGATGAATTTTAGGAATCTTCCAATTTGGGTTAGGTAATTAGTCTAATAGTTAAATTATGAACTTGTGAGTGTATATTGATTAATTTATATAATATTTGGTTAGTTTTTGGTTGTTTGGCAACAAGTTGAGGATTTAGAGCGGATTTGTGGACCAAAAGTGAGCTTGAGAACGAGGTAAGTGTCTTGCCTAACCTTGTAAGAGGGAACTCATCTCTTTAGGTGTATCTTTTTGTGTATCACTTGTGTGGGGAGCTACGTACGCACTAGGTGAAGAGAGCCTGTATGTAGCTATATTCCATGAGGTGCCCGGGTATTCTTAAATCTACATCATGCTTTAATTGTACTGTTATGTTTAATACGCATATTAATTGTCTTAAATAGAGCTGAGACTAGGGATTTTAAAGTTGCAAAGTTCCAATTTAGATTTCTTATTTTTGGAAAGAATTGAGGAATACATAATAACGTTGAGAAATCTATGTCCTCTCGTTTCGTAAGTACTTCCGCGAGCGAGTTAAACTTCTCTACTCTCATGGGAGCGGGTCGTTCGCCTCGGCAGTATAATAGATGCATCTATGGTTCATGTCGTTCGACCCTTGGTAGTGCACACAGTATTTTGGATCGGGTCGTACGACCTCGGCTTAAATCGTGTGTGATAATACTCGAAGCCCGATTACACTTGATATGATTTTATGGCTTGAGAGGTTATAATAAATTTAATGACCAAAATTGATTTGGAGTTAGTAAGTGTTAGTTGGAGACTTTAGAATTTACTATCAGTTAAAGAATCATTTATTCACTGCTTGCTATTATGTTATTATTATTATTCACATGTTCCATGCCTATTTAGAATTTTTGTATTTTATTTGTTGGCCCATAGTAAGTGTCGATGTCGACCCCTCGTCACTATTTCTTCGAGGTTAGACTGGATACTTACTGGGTACATGTTGTTTATATACTCACGCTACTCTTTTGCACTAATCGTGCATGATCTGAGGCAGGTGCATCTGTTGTCCATTCAGGCGCGCATCCCCGTTATCTTGAGGCATAGTGGTGAGCTACTCTTTAAGTCTATTCTGCATCCCACATAGTCTCTTTTTTGTATTTACTTTCTGTCTATCCTATTTCAGACAGTAGTATAGGTGTTTTGTATATTCTACTAGTTGCCCATACACTTCTGACACCGGTTCTTGGAAATATGTTAGTAGGCACTTTATGACTTTTGAGTATTTATTTCATCGTATTTTCTCTTTTATTAGTTTAAGATTTACTTAATAAAATGTTCTACTTCTCATTTACTTAATAAATAAAAATTAACTACTTTGAAATTATTAAAAAGAATAAATATCTGGCTAGTTCACTGTTGGCTTGCCTAGCAACGATGTTGGGCGCCATCACGACCTATAGGAGAAATTGGGTCGTGAAAACATGGTATCAGAGCACTAGGTTCAAGTAGGCCTCACAAGTTATGAGCATGCCTAATAGAGTCTTGCAAATCGGTGCAAAGACGTCCGTACTTATCTTCGAGAGGCTATAGGGTGTTAGGAAACTACTCTTTCTTCATCTCCTATCGTGAAGTTGATGTTGTGCTAAGTATCTTTCTCTTATTCTCTCACAGATGGTGAAAACGCACGCGGCTGATGTACCCGACCATGGAGGAGCTGCCCCCCCTATTGCTAGAGGTCGAGGCGGAGGCCGAGGGAGGGCTCCAATTTGTGGTAGAGGATGAGGGCATCCTAGAGTTTCTCCAGTTGTGCCACTAGAGGATCCAGTTGAGGATCCTGTCATTGAGGAGCAGGGCAAGGTGCTTGTAGTGGAGCCAGCCCCAGTGGATTTCATGTCCGCACCAGGATTCCAGGAGGTCATGGGCCGTATGCTGCGGTTCATGGATTCTTTGACGCAAGCTAGTTTATTTCCAGCAGACCCAGCCACATCTCAGGTGGGAGGGGGAGCACAGGCCGCTACTGCTCAGGCTCTAGGGCATGCAGATGTCGTATATCAGACCCCGGGTGCGCTACCCATGGGTGGAGCTCAGCCAGCTGCAATGGCTATACTTGAGCCCAGACCAGCTGCGGCCGGCGAGCCGCATAAGCTACTAGATAGATGGACCATGCTACATCCTCCTGTCTTTGGAGGTGAGCGACATGAGGACCCCTAGGACTTTACTGATCATTACAGGGACAGACTACACAACATTAGGATATTGGAGTCCCACAGGGTGGACTTTACCACCTTTCAGCTGGAGAGCAGGGCCCCTAGATGGTGGCAGTCCTATCTTCTCGGCAGGACAGCAGGTTCTCCTACCTTGAGTTGGGATCAGTTCAAAGGCCTCTTCCTGGATAGGTATATTCCACCCTCTCAGAGGGAAGAGTTGCGATTTCAGTTCGAGCAGCTCCAGTAGGGACAGATGTTGGTGACCGACTATGAGGCGAGATTCTCTAAGTTGTCACGCATGCACTTATGATACTTCATACCGATGTAGAGCGAGTGCAGAGGTTTGTTGCGGGTTTGCACTCCGGTATCCAGGCTACTATGGCCCGAGATGTTGAGATGGGGACTTCTTATGAGCTGGTTGTGGAGAGAGCTCGGAGGATAGAGGTTGTCCGTCAGCGGAGCCGAGTGCAGATGCCAAGGGACAAGCAGTTTCGATATTCTAGATGGTTCAATGGTGCTTCGTCTGGGGGCAGAGGTCAGTTTGTGAGGGGTTAGTCTAGCAGGCCCACATATCCAGCTTCACCGCCTTCTCGGGGTGCTCCAGTGCAGCCTATTTCAGCGCCATTCTAGAGAGCTGCTACCGTCCCCTAGCTATTCAGGGCTTCTCCAGTGGGTATTCAGGCCATCGGGGTCAGAATTCAGGTCAGCAGTCCACCGTTCCAAGGAGTTTGAGTGCAGGGAGCTTGGCCACATGAAGAGGTTTTGTCCCAGACTTCGGGGCAAGGAGTACAACTGGGTCATCAGCCTATGATTACCGCACCAGCCGTCCGGTTGCCTAGAGGCGGAGGGCAGGTGGGTAGGGGCTATCCTAGAGGTGGAGGCCAGTCAAGTGGCGCTCCAGCTAGCTTCTATGCTTTTCCAACTAGACCAGATGCAGTAGCCTCAGATGCCGTGATCACAGGTATTATTTCTGTCTGCGGTAGGGATGCTTCGGTACTATTTGATCCGGGATCTACGTATTCATATGTTTCATCTCTGTTTGCTCATTTTTTGGGTGTTCCTCGTGAGTCCTTGGGTATTCCTATTTATGTACTCCACTCTAGTGGGCGATCTGTTGTTGTGGATCGAATCTACCGGTCCTGTATCGTGACTTTCTGTGGTTATGAGACTAGAGCAGATCTTCTGTTTCTCGATATGATTGACTTTGAGATCATCCTGGGTATGGACTGGTTGTCACCTTATCATGCCCTTCTTGGTTGCCATGCCAAGACTGTTACCTTGGCGATGCCAAAGTTGCCTAGATTGGAGTGGAATGGTTCATCTGTCAGTACATCTAGTCGGGTTATCTCTTTTATGAAGGCTCGACACATGGTCGAGAAGGGTTATTTGGCTTATCTAGCTTATGTTCGGGATATGGTTGCAGAGTCCCTGGTGATTGATTCAGTGCCCGTGGTCCGAGAGTCTCCGATGTGTTTCCTTCTGACCTACCAGGCATGCCACTAGATAGTGATATCGATTTCTGTATTGACTTGGGTCTAGGTACCCATCCTATCTCTATTCCACCGTACCGTATGGCTCCAAAAGAGTTGAAGAAGTTGAAAGAATAGCTTGAGAAGTTGCTATCAAAGGGGCTAGTCAGACCGATGTGTCGCCTTGGGGTGCGCCGGCGTTAATCGTAAAGAAGAAAGTCGGGACTATGCAGATGTGCATTGATTACCCCTAGTTGAACAAAGTTACCATAAAGAACAAGTACTCATTGCCGCGTATTGATCATTTGTTTCACCAGTTGCAGGGTGCCAGGATGTTCTCTCAGATTGACTTGAGATCGGGGTATCATCAGTTGAAGATTCGTTATTTGGATGTTTTGAAGACGGTTTTCCAGACCAGATATGACCACTATGAGTTTCTAGTGATGTCCTTTGGTTTTACCAATGCCCTTGTAGCGTATATGGATTTGATAAACCGGGTTTTTAGGCCATATATTGACGCATTTGTCATTGTCTTCATTGATGACATATTGATCTACTTGCGTAGCATGGAGGAGCACGAGCAGAATTTGAGAGTGGTGCTTCAGACCTTGCGGGAACATAAGCTATATGCTAAGTTCTCCAAGTGTGAGTTCTAGTTAGATTCTGTGGCATTAGTGAGGCATGTTGTATCAGGCGAGGGTATTAAGGTAGATCCTAGGAAGATCGAGGCGGTTCAGAGTTGGCCTCGTCCTACCACAGCGACCAAGATCAGGAGCTTCTTGGGTTAGCAAGTTATTATTGTCAGTTTATGGAGGGCTTCTCATCTATCTAGGTTAACCCAGAGGGGTGCTCCGTTCCGGTGGTCCGATGATTGCGAGGCAAGATTTCAGAAGCTCAAGACCGCCTTGAATTCAACATCAATGTTAGTGTTGCCTTCAGGTTTAGGGATGTACACTGTGTATTGTGATGCTTCGCGCATAGGCCTGGGTTGTGTATTGATGCTAGAGGGGTGAGTTATTGCATATGCTTCACGTCAGCTGAAGCCCCTTGAGAAGAATTACCCCATGCACGATTTGGAGTTGGCCGCGATAGTTCACGCTCTTAAGATCTAGAGGCATTATCTTTATGGGGTGTCCTGTGAGGTTTACATCGATCGTCGTAGCTTGCAGCATTTGCTCAAGCAAAGGGATCGTAATTTGAGGCAGCATAGGTAGCTCGAGTTACTAAAAGATTACAATATTACCTTCTTTTATCATACGGGCAAGGCAAATGTGGTTGCGGATGCCTCGGGCAGAAAGGCGGAGAGTATGGGTAGTTTGGCATTCATTTCAGCAGAGGAGAGGCCATTAGCTTTGGACATTCAGTCCTTGGCTAACAGACTTGTGAGGTTGGATATCTCAGAGCCTAGCCGAGTTCTTGCATACGTCATCGCTCAGTCTTCATTATTCGAGCAGATTAAGGCTCGTCAGTACGACTATCTGCACTTGTTGGTTTTCAAAGAGACGGTACTACAGGGTGCTGCCAGGGAGGTTACTATCGGTGAGGATGGTGTTCTGTAACTCCAGGGTCGTCTATATGTTCCTAATGTTGATGGATTAAGGAAAAGATTCTAGAGGAGGCATACAGTTCTCAGTATTCTATTTATCCAGGTGCTATGAGGATGTACCGCGACCTGAGGCAGCGTTATTGGTGGCGGCGGATGAAGAAGGACATAGTTGAATGTGTAGCAAGGTGCCTGAATTTCCAGCAGGTTAAGTAAGAGCATTAGAGGCTAGGTGGCCTACTCCAGGAAATGGTTATACCTTAGTGGTAATGGGAGTGCATCACTATGAACTTTGTAGTTGGGTTGCCACGGACCTTGAGGAAGTTTGATGCAGTTTGGGTCATTGTAGACAGATTGACTAAGTCGGCACACTTCATTCCGGTTGTGACAACATATTCTTCAGAGCTATTGGCCCAGATTTACATTCAGGAGATTGTTCGGTTGCATGGTGTGCATGTTTCCATCATATCAGATAGAGGCCCTCAGTTTACTTCGCATTTCTGGAGGGCAGTACGGAGTGAGGTGGGACTTGGGTGGAATCAGCACAGCCTTTCATCCGCAGATCGACGGGCTGTTGTAGCAGACCGTTCATATCTTAGAGGATATGCTTAGAGCATGTGTGATTGACTTCGAAGGGCAGTAGGATCGATTCTTGCCTTTGGCCGAGTTTGCTTATCACAACAGCTATCAGTCTAGCATTGAGATGGCTCCATTTGAGGCTTTGCATGGTCAGCGATGTCGTTCGCCCATCGAATGGTTCGAGCCCGGCGAGGCTAGGTTATATGGTACCGATTTGGAGAAGGATGCCTTGGAGAAGGTGAAGTTGATTCAAGAGCGACTTCGCATAGCATAGTTCATACAGAAGAGTTACACGAATCAGAAGGCGCGTGATTTATCATTTATGGTGGGCGCCGATGAAGGGAATCGTGTAGTTCAGGAAGAAGGAAAAGTTGAGCCCAAGGTTTATTGGTCCATTTGAGGTGTTGAGGCGAGTTGGGGAGGTTGCTTATAAGATTTCTTTGCCTCCCAGTCTATCGGGAGTTCATCCGGTTTTTTCACGTGTCTATGCTCTGGAAGTATCATGCCGACAGGTCCCATGTGTTAGACTGCATCATGGTTCAGCTAGATGAGAGCCTGGGTTATGAGGAGGATCCAGTTGCCATTGTTGAGGTCCAATAAGATTTCTGCGGTATAGGAGAAATTGGGTCGTGACAACATGGTATCAGAGCACTAGGTTCGCGTAGGTCTCACAAGTTATGAGAAGGCCTAGCAAAGTCTTGCCGATCGGTGCGGAGACGTCCGTACTTATCTTTGAGAGGCTATAGGGTGTTAAGAAACTACTCTTCTTCATCTTCTATCATGTAGTTGATGTTGTGCTAAGTATCTTTCTCTTGTTCTCTCACAGATGGTGAGAACGCGCGCGGCAGATGTACCCGACCATGGAGGAGCTACTCCCCCTGTTGCTAGAGTCCGAGGCAGAGGCCGAGGGAGGACTCCAGCTCGTGATAGAGGATGGGGGTGTCCTAGAGTTGCTCCAGTTGTGCCACCAGTTGATCTAGTTGAGGATCCTGTCATTGAGGAGCGGGGCGAGGTGCCTGGACTAGCCCCGGTGGATTTCATGTCCGCACCAGGATTCCAGGAGGTCATGGGTCGATGTTGCGGTTCATGGATTCTATGATGCAGGCTGGTTTATTTCCAGCAGACCCAGCCACATCTCAAGCGGGAGGGGGAGCACAGATCCCTACTGCTCAGGCTCCGGGGCATGCGGCTGCTGTATATTAGACCCTAGGCGCACTACCCATGGGCGGAGCTCAGCCAGTCACAACAGCTATACCAAAGCCCAGGCCAGCTGCGGTGGGAGAGCCGTAGAAGCAACTGGATAGATGGACCAGGCTACATCCTCCTGTCTTTGGAGGTGAGTGACATGAGGACCCCCAGGACTTTATTGATCGTTGCAGGGATAGACTGCACAATATAAGGATATTGGAGTCCCACGGGGTGGACTTTACCGCTTTTCAGCTGGAAGGCAGGGCCCCTAGATGGTGACAGTCCTATCTTTTCGACAGGCTAGTAGGTTCTCCTCCCTTGATATGGGATCAGTTCACACGCCTCTTCCTGGGTAGATATATTCCACCATCTCAAAGGGAAGAGTTTCGATTTCAGTTCGAGCAGCTCCAGCAGGGCCAGATGTCGGTGACCGACTATGAGGCGAGATTCTCTGAGTTGTCTCTCCATGCACTTATCCTACCAATGCAGCGCGAGTGCAGAGGTTTGTTGCAGGTTTGCACTCCGGTATCCAGGCCACTATGGCCCGAGAGGTTGAGATGGGCACTTCTTACAAGCTGGTTGTGGAGATAGCTCGGAGGATCGAGGGTGTTCATTAGTGGAGCCGAAAGCAGACGCCGAGGGACAAGCAGTTTCAATATTTTGGATGGTTCAGTGGTGCTCCGTCTGGGGGCATAGGTCAGTTTGTGAGGGGTCAGTCTAGTAGGCCCATATACCCAGCACCACCGCCTTCTCGGGGTGCTCCAGTGCTGCCCTATTTTCGCGTTATTCCAAAGAGCTGCTACTGTCCCCCAACTATTCAGGGCTCCTCTAGTGGGTATTCAAGCCATCAGGTTCAGACTTCACGTCAGTAGTCCACCGTTCTGAGGGCTTATTACGAGTGTTGGGATCTTGGACACATGAAGTGGTTTTGTCCCGACCTTTGGGCAAGGTAGTACAACAGGGTCATCAGCCTATGATTACTGCACCAGCTGCCGCACCAGTCGTCCGGTCGCCCAGAGGTGGAGGGCAGGGGGGTACGGGTTGTCTTAGAGGTGGGGGCCAGTCAGGTGGCGCTCCAGCTAGGTTCTATGCTTTTCCAGCCAGACAAGATGCAGTAGCCTCAGATGCCGTGATCAAAGGTATTATTTCTTTCTGTGGTAGGGATGCTTCGATACTATTTGATCCAGGGTCTACGTATTCATATGTTTCATCTCTATTTGCTCATTTTCTGGGTGTTCCGCGTGAGTCCTTGGGTATTCCCGTATATGTATCCATACTAGTGGGCGATTCTGTTGTTGTGGATCGGATCTATCGGTCATGTATCGTGTTCTCTGTGGTTATGAGACTAGAGTGGATCTTTTGTTTCTCGATCTGACCGACTTTGAGATCATCCTGGGTATGGACTGATTGTCTCCTTATCATGCCGTCCTTGATTGCCTTGCCAAGACTGTTACCTTGGCAATGCCAGAGTTGCCTAGATTGGAGTGGAAGGGTTCATCTATCAGTGCATCTAGTCGGGTTATATCTTTAATAAAGGCTTGACACATGGTCGAGAAGGGTTATTTGTCTTATCTAGCTTATGTTCAGGATACGGTTGCAGAGACCCCGACGATTGATTCAGTGCTCGTGGTCCAGGAGTTCTCCGATGTGTTTCTTTCTGATGTACCAGGCATGCCGCTAGATCGTGATATTGATGTCTGCATTGAGTTGGCTCTAGGTACCCAACCTATCTATATTCCACCGTACTGCATGGATCCAAAAGAGTTGAAGGAGGTCAAAGAACAGCTTGAGGCGTTGCTATCAAAAGGGTTCGTCAATCCAAGTATGTCACCTTGGGGTGCGCCGGTGTTATTCGTGAAGAAGAAAGACGGGACTATGCAGATGTGCATTGATTAACACCAGTTGAACAAAGTTACCATTAAGAACAAGTACCTCGTTGCCGCGTATTGATGATTTGCTTGACCAGTTGCAGGGTGCCAGGATGTTCTCTAAGATTGACTAGAGATCGGGGTATCATCAGTTGAAGATTCATTATTCGGATGTTCCAAAGACGCCTTTCCAAACTAGATATGGCCACTATGAGTTTCTAGTGATGTCCTTTGGCTTGACCAATGCCCCAGCAGCGCTTATGGATTTGATGAATCGGGAGTTCAGGCCATATATTGACTCGCTTGTCATTGTCTTCATTGATGACATATTGATCTACTCGCGTAGCATGGAGGAGCACGAGCAGAATTCGAGAGTGGTGCTTCAGATCTTGCGGGAACAGAAACTACATGCTAAGTTCTCCAAGTGTGAGTTCTAATTAGATTTTAGGGCATTCATTGGGCATGTTATATCAGACGAGGGTATTAAGGTAGATCCCAAGAAGATCGAGGCAGTTCAGAGTTGGCCTTGTCCTACCATAGCGATCGAGATCAAGAGCTTCTTGGGTTACCAGGTTATTATTGTCGATTTGTGGAGGGCTTCTCATCTATTGCAACACCTTTGACTAGGTTGAACCAGAAGGTTGCTACGTTCCCGGTGGTCCGATGATTGTGAGGCGAGCTTTCAGAAGCTCAAGACCGCCTTGACTTCAGCACCGGTGTTAGTATTGCCTTCCGGTTCATGGATGTATACTATGTGTTGCGATGCTTCACACATTGGCCTGGGTTGTGTATTGATGCTAGAGGAGCGAGTTATTGCATATGCTTCACTTCCGCTAAAGCCCCACGAGAAGAATTACCCCATGCACGATTTGGAGTTGGCCGTGATAGTTCATGCTCTAAAGATCTGGAGGCATTATCTATATGAGGTGTCCTATGAGGTTTACACCGATCAGCGTAGCTTGCAGCATTTGTTCAAGCAGAGGGATCTTAATTTGAGGTAGCACAGGTGGCTCGAGTTATTAAAAGATTACGATATTACCATCCTTTATCATCCGGGCAAGGCAAATGTGGTTGTGGATGCCTTGAGTAGCAAGGAATAGAGTATGGGTATATTGGCATTCATTTCAGTAGAGGAGAGGCCATTAGCTTTGGACATTCAGTCTTTGGCTAACAGACTTGTGAGGTTGGATATCTCAGAGCCTAGATGAGTTCTTGCATGCGTCGTCGCTCAGTTTTCATTATTCGAGCAGACTAAGGCTCGTCAGTACGACGATCCGCACTTTTTGGTTCTCATAGAGACGGTACTACAGGGTGGTGCCAAGGAGGTTACTATTGGTAAGGATGGTGTTCTGCGACTCCAGGTTCGTCTATGTGTTCCTAATGTTGATGGATTGAGGGAAAAGATTCTAGAGGAGGCACACAGTTCTCGTATTCTATTTATTTAGGTGCTACGAGGATGTATCACGACCTGAGGCAGCATTATTAGTAGTGGCAGATAAATAAGGACATAGTTGAGTGTGTAGCGAGGTGCCAAAATTTCCTGCAGGTTAAGTAAGAGCATCAGAGGCCTGGTAGCCTACTCAAGGAGATGGTTATACCTGTGTGGAAATGGGAGTGCATCACTATGAACTTCGTAGTTGGGTGCCACGGACCTTGAGGAAGTTTGATGCAGTTTGGGTCATTGTAGACAGATTGACTAAGTCGGCACACTTCATTCCGGTTGTGACCACGTATTCTTCAAAGAGATTGGCCCAGATTTACATTCAGGATATTGTTCGGTTGCATGGTGTGAATGTTTTCATCATATCAGATAGAGGCCCTCTGTTTACTTCGTATTTCTGGAGGGCAATATAGAGTGAGTTGGGGACTTGGGTGGAGCTCAGCACAACTTTTCATCCGCAGACCGACGGGCAGTCGGAGGGGACGGTTCAGATCTTAGAGGATATGCTCAGACCATGTGTGATTGACTTTGAAGGGCAGTGGGATCGATTCTTGCCTTTGGCTGAGTTTGCCTATAACAACAGTTATTAATCCAGAATTGAGATGGCTCCATTTGAGGCTTTGTATGGTCGGCGATGTCGTTCGCCCATCGGATGGTTCGAGCCCGGCGAGGCTAGGTTATATGGTACCCATTTAGTGAAGGATGCCTTGGAGAAGTTGAAGCTGATTCAGGAGCGACTTCGCACAGCATAGTCCATACAGAAGAGTTATGCGGATCAGAAGGCGCGTGATTTATCATTTCTGGTGGGCGAGAAGATTCTCTTGAAAGTCTCGCCGATGAAGGGAATCATGTCGTTCGGGAAGAAGGGCAAGTTGAGCCCAAGGTTTATTGGTCCATTTAAGGTGTTGAGGCGAGTTGGGGAGGTTGCTTATAAGATTGCTTTGCCTCCCAGTCTATCGGGAGTTCATCTGGTTTTCCTCTTGTCTATGATCTGGAAGTATCATGCAGACAGGTCCCGTATGTTAGACTGCATCACGGTTCAGCTAGATGAGAGCCTGGGTTATGAGGAGGAGGCAGTTGCCACTGTTAAGAGGCAGGTTTGCCAGTTGAGGTCCAAGAAGATTTCTGCGGTAAAGGTTTAGTGGAGGGTTCAACCAATCAAGTAGGCGACTTGGGAGACCGAGGAGGACATACAGAGTAGATATCCACACTTATTCGGCACTCCAGGTACGATTCTAGACCTGTTCGAGGACGAACGTTTGTTTAAGAGATGGAGAATGTAACGTCCGGCCAGTCGTTTTGCTTTCTAGATCCACGTTCCCCTAAATAAGACTCCCCATATATTCTTTTACTATTTTATGACTTGAGGGGATGGTTAGTTCGTGTTTGGAAGGGTTCGGGTTGAAATCTGAACAATTAGTTCCTTAATAGTAGCATAAAATGGTTAAGTTGGACTTGAGTCAACGTTTTGAGTAAACGATCTCGGAATCAGGATTTGACTGTCCCAATAGGTTTGTATGATGATTTTGGACTTCGGCGTATGTCCGAATCGGGTTTTGGATGACCCGGGAGCGTTTTGGCACTTAATATTAAAAGTTGGCGCATTAAAGGTTTTCAAGTTCTTTAAATTTGGTTTGAAGTAGGATTTGGTGTTATCGAGGTTCGTTTGGGATTCCGATCCTGGGAATAGCTCCGTATGGTGATTTGTGACTTGAACACAAAATTTGGCATCATTCCGAGATGATTTGATTAGAATCGGACGCGCGGAAGTGTTTCTAGAAGTTTTTGAGTTTCATAATTTGATTCATGCGTTTTGGCATCCGATTCGTATTTCTAGATCTTATTTTGGTATTTCGATCGCCTGAGCAGGTCCGTATAATGTTGTTGGGTGTGTGAGTGTTATTGGATGGGGTCCCGAGGGCCCCGGATGCAAAACGGATTGGAATCGGACTCGAAAATTTTGCATGACGGATTGCTGGTGCACCAGTTCTAGTGTGTCCGCACCTGTGTGATTTTGGCCGCGGGTGCGAGCTCGCAGAAGCGAGCTATTGACCATAGAAGCGGAAGGTGGACCAACCAGCCTGCGTTTGCAAGTGCGACACATTCGCCGCGAATGCGGGCTCGTAGAAGCGAGGCTTCGCCTGCAGATGCGAGAATGGCAGGCCCGGGCATGGTCCGCACCTGCGATGATTTTTTCGCAGAAGCGGAGCCGCATGTTAGACTGGATACTTACTAGGTACATGTTGTTTATGTACTCACGCAACACTTCTGCACTAACCGTGCAGGATCTGAGGAAGGTACATCTAGTGTCCATTCAGGCGCGCATCCCCGTTATCGTGAGGCATAGTGGTGACTGCTCTCTAAGTCCGTTCTGCAGCCCCTGCAGTCTCTCTTTTGTATTTACTTTCTGTCTATCCTATTTCAGACAATAGCATAGGTGTTTTGTATATTCTACTAGTTGCTCATACACTTGTAACACTGGGTCTTAGAAATATGCTAGTAGGCACTTTATGGCTTTTGAGTATTTATTTCATCGTATTTGCTCTTTTATTAGTTTACACTTTATTAAATTTTCCACTTCTCATTTACTTAATAAATAAAAATCAACTACTTTGAAATTATTAAAAAGAATAAATACATGGCTAGTTCACTGTTGGCTTGCCTAGCGACGACGTTGGGCGCCATCACAACCTATAAGAGAAATTGGGTCGTGATTATTCATCATTCTTCCAAATAGCCCAATCACTTAACATAGAAATGCCTCCGAGGCCAAGGCCAAGCATGGATGCCATTTTCATCAGGGAATCACTGGATAGGCTTATCCGAGAGATCCTAGAAGACAGGGTGAGGCAAGAGAGGAACATTCGATGTATCGCGCGCATGTTGCAGATTCTCCCTCGTAGGGCTGGTCCAGATATTCACCACTATGTTAGCCCAAGAAATTCTCCTCCCTGTGATCCTTCTCCCCATGCAGTTTAATTTTTTTTTTCTTTAGTTAATGGGAAAAAATGTATGCTACTGTGAGGGGAATTATTTAATAAAAATATTTAACTAAAGATTTTATCTATTTAATTTTTTGCCCTATTTTTTTTTAATTTTGTTGCCCTATTTTTTAATTTTATGCTTTATTTTTTTTCCAATTGACAAAACTTAAGTGCAAAACAGCCCCAAAACAAAATAAAGAGGTTCCAATTGAAACATACAACTCAGAGGATATAAATTTCAGTTTTCCAATTATTTGAATTTCCCGCAAATGAATTGAAAATTTCACAAGAGTTGTTGAATAAACCTACAGTATATAGTCTACCCCACTGGTGATCTATAGATCCATTGTAAATGTAGACAAATAGAATTTCATAGTAAAGAATTAAGAACTTTATATCAGTCATAAATTGGACAAGCATAGGGGTAGTTCCTCGATTTATTAGTAGTTCGTTAGTGTAAAGTATTAATTTTGTTATCTTAAATAAAACAGTGATAATTAGTTGTGAATAACTTAAAGTTGTAAACATCTAATTCAACAAATTGCAAACTTTGAATTGGATAAAATAGATTACTATAACGTAGCAATTATATCGGTATCAACCTAAGCTTATAATTGATGAAAACAATTTTCGTTATATAGTCAATGAATATTAATACAACATAATGTTAAGGCAATATATGCAATTTGAAGAGTAATTACCTATTAAAATCGATCATAGCATTATTTAATATCAACGCATGTTGTTATTACAGCACAATATTCAATATACAACATTCATAGTTAGAGGCATCACTTAATGACAACACTTCACTAGACAACACTCTTATACTTAGAGGTCTTGCTTCTTGAGTTGTTACATGTTCTAGAATGATGAACTCTTAATGGTATGAAATACACCGCCATTTATAATAACTTTAAATGTTCCATGATATTTAATAAGATGTTTAAACGTTATAAAATCAAAAAAATCAAGGTCGAAAATTTACCCTCGACCGCAATAAGAGTTGAGGACGAAATCTCAAGTTGACACTCACCCATTAAGAAAGTCTATTGATTTATGCTGAATGTCTAGGGTTGGGGTTCATGGTTGGGGTTGGGGTTCAGAGTTTATAGACTATTAAAGAAGTTTATCAGCGACTAGTGGTTGATGGAGAACAGCTCGTGCTGTTCAGTAAATTAAAATATGTCCACATGGCATATCCCTAACCATACATTTGATGACCCGTTGAAATTACCCATTTGACTCATTTAAAATTACCTATTTGGCCAGCCATGTTTTCACGATCCAAAACCAACTATAGGTTGTGATGGTGCCCAACATTGCCGTTAGGCAAGCCAATGGTCAATTATCAGCTTAATATTAATTTTATTATTTTTAAATCCATAAAACTTATTAAATAAAGGATTCAATGCGCTTAAAAATCATGAATACATAAAATATTAGTAAGAAATAAAATAAAGATGAAAATATTAAGTGGAACCATATTAACCACTAGAGTATCCTCACAACCCGGTGTCACAAGTGCATGAGCATTTACTAAGGAGTACAATAATAACACAACATCTGTCCAAAATGTAAATAAGACAGGATAGAATAAATAGTACGATGAAGACTCTATGGGCTACGATACGTAGCCTGGAATGCAGCTCGCCAAAAGTCTCCTCAACAACTGCGCCAATGCGTCAAGATGACCACCAAATGAACTTGTCAGATCCTGCACATTTAGAGCTGAAGTGTAGCATGAGTACGTAAATCAACGCGTACCTAGTAAGTATCTAGCCTAACCCCGGAGAAGTAGTGGCGAGGGGTCGACATTGACATTTACTAGAGGTCCAATAAAGCAGCATGATAAATCATAAACGGATATGAAGCACAACAGTAATAATGGGGTAAGATTGTTATTTACAAAATCTTCCAAAATTTCTTTTAAAGATATAAACTTCTCAATCTCGTATTTTATCTCAACAGCTCAGATATATCAAGTGCAAGTATCAAAATGGATAAGGACTACCATATAAAATGCCAGGTTTCAGCAGAAGGAAAAATCTCGCGAATATTCGGACTGCTAGCGATATAACACACGATTATGCCGAGGTCGTACGGCCCGATCCAGAGTGGTGTGTACACTGTCGAGGGTCGACCGGCACGAACTAGAGATGCATCTCAATATATTGCCGAGGCGTTCGGCCCACTCCACAAGAAAGGAAGGAACATATCGAATTACGAGTCACGTGCTTTCAATACAAGTACATGAGTATAAAGTGGATATATTATTTACCGTTTATCAAATATTTTGCCAACAACCAATATATTCCTAAATCAATTTCAATTATAAAATTACTTCATTAAGCTAGCAAAAATGAGTTCGAATAATTCAAATATTACATGATAAAGTCCTAAGTCTACCCGGACAAAAACATGCTTTAGCTACGTACGGACTCTCGTCACCTCGTGCATACATAGCACCCACAACTAGTAGCACATGATAATTACATCACCTAGGGGGTAGTTTCCCCCTCACAAGGTTAGACAAGAGACTTACCTCGTTTCGAAATCAGATAACTGGCTCCAACGCCTCTCTAAAACCTCAAATCAATGCCCATCGATCCGAAACTAGTCAAACAACGTGCAGACTAATCAAAATATACCCAAAATCTCTTAATTAATCAATTTATAAGAAGTCTCAACTACGCTCGAAAAGTCAACAAAATCAACCCTCGGGCCCACGTGCCTGTATTCCGAAAATTTTCGAAGATAAACATTACCCGTAGCACCACGAACTAAATTATATAATTTATCAAAATCCAAAAAATACCATTTCTAGGTTTTCTTCCAAAAATTCCACAATTTCTATCAAATTCCATGTTAAAATCCATATATAACCCATGTATTTAACTCGAAACAGGTAACAATAACTTACCTTATGATATATGGCAAAAATGATCTTCAAGAATCACCCCAAATCGCCACACATGTGCTCCAAGAACTTAAAAGTGAAGAAATGAGCTCAAAATCATGAAATTAGATGTTTAATACACCTGCCAGGCCTCCTTCTTCGCGATTGCGGTTAACAAATGTTCCAGCAATGTTTCCTTCATCGCGATTGCGGACAAAATCCCGCGATCATAATGTACCATTTGTGTTTTCTTCTTCACAGACACCCTTCAGTATAATGGAAATAACTTTTTGTACAAAATTTCAAATGTCAAACAGTTTTAATTATCTGAAGTCATCTCCAAATTCCTTATAAATTGCAAGATATAAGCTTCCGAATTCAGACCACTAACAGCATAAATTCCTTCTACGCGATCGTGACCTTTCTTCTGCGATCGCAATTCACAAGACCTAGAACAGCACTTTGCTTTTCGCGATCATGGCCCAAACCTCCGCCATAGCATTTCAGACCTTTGACACCAGTTATCAGCAATTCCAAAAGGCCTAAAAGTGGTCCGGAACCACCACAAAACTCACCCGACGTCCGAGGAACCCCGTACAATCATTCTAACAAATTTTGTATACCCTAAGTGAACTTGTCCGAAGGCTCGGAACACAAATTACAACATCGAAACCAAGAATTAAATATCAACTCAATTTCTTAAACTCTCTTAACTTTCAAACCTTCATCCTTCGCCGAACGCGTTCGAATCACACGTAAATTTTCCGAAATGACGCTAAATTTTACGTGCAAGTCATAAATCATGATGCAAACCTATTTTAAGGCTCGAACCCCAAACAGACATCAATAACACCAAAGTCCACTTCAAACCAAACTTAAAAAATTCTAAAACCTTCAAAATGCCAACTTCCCATATTAAGCGCTGAAATGCCCTCGGATCACCCGATACTCAACCCGAACATACGCCTAAGTCCGAAATCATCATACAAACCTACCAGAACCTTCAAATCCTGATTCCGGAGTCGTTTACTCAAAATTCAAACCTGGTCAACTCATCCAACTTAAAGCTTCTGAATTTAGAATATTCTTTCCAAATCAACTCCGAACTTCCAAAAATTCCATTCTGACCACACGTACAAGTCATAATACCTGAAGTGAAGCTACTCAAGGCCTCAAACCTCCGAGCGACACGCTAGAGCTCAAAACGACCGGACGGGTCGTTACTTTCTCCCCCACTTAAACATACGTTCTTCTCGAACGTGCCAAGAATCGTTTCGGAGTTGTCCAAAATCACTGTTCAACACCTCGTGCGCCTACCCGTGCCACCACAACCCATGTGAGCACATTAGCTTGAGCTAGACTGAAGATCCTTCCTATAACCTTAGCTAACAAGCCTTAGAACCGTATTTCCAGCATCCAGAATTCTCCACAAGACCCAATTTTAACATACGAACACCGCATCAATCACTACATATTGTACCAAAACATGATCATGCACTTCTGCTAAAATCACACCATGCACCACATAAATCTTTTGCCTATAATAACATCCTCCAACCACAATAGCTGCCATTTCACGAATCTGATGCCCGCAATACACCTCATAATAAATATAAGCCATGTTCCAACTCCCGCAATACTACTACGATGAAAGAGATGTGTAGAAACTCATAACCACCTAACCAAATCAATAAATCATGGAGTACCTTCACCTAACAAGAACCATAACCTCATTCTGAACTGAATAACGATATTTTGTCTAATATATGATGGTAGGTTATAATCACATATTTTAGTCACTTATTGCACTCTAATTCACTGCACTTTGCTTATGTTGAGCTTTAATTAATAGTGTTTTGCACTTATTATGTGTTTTATGTTGTGTAGGAGTGA
Source organism: Nicotiana obtusifolia (assembly GCA_002018475.1). NCBI lineage: Eukaryota > Viridiplantae > Streptophyta > Magnoliopsida > Solanales > Solanaceae > Nicotiana > Nicotiana obtusifolia. The sequence goes on from MCJB01003047.1 coordinate 51,559, forward strand.
TCCCGAATTATTTAGATTTTACGGAGCTAATTCGAGCTATTTGGAGCTTTGAAGTATGAGTAAAGGTCCAAGGGATTAAGTGGGGATCGAGTTCGGGGTCGAAAACTGAGTATGCATAGAAACTGGATGAAATTATCGTACAAGCTAACGTGATTAATGAGGTGCTAGTGAAAAATGCATAATGCAAAGGATTAAAGCTAATATTAGAAGACAAACACAAATAATTGGGAAAGGAAAGAGATAATGGAAAGTTAGGCAAAAAGCATTAAAGTGAGCATTCTTGGGGACAAAGCATTAAAGAGTCACATCTAATTGGCATGTCCACACACGTGGGGGACAAAGGTATTTGGCCAACTTTGTGCAAATTGAAAGTTGCTAGAAATTGCCACTAACGCGACGCACGACGCATCACCTAATGCGGCGTGGCAGTGCAAATTATGCCTAGAAAATGATTTTGTAAATCGTACTGGAATTGCCCATAAGCGAGTAGCATGCCGCGGCGCGGCATGCGGCGCGGTAGTACAAAAATGATAGAGTATCTTCCCATTTCCGCTAAAAAGAGGTATTTTCATCCGGAGATGATTGGGGGGTGTCTTAAATACACGAAAAAACACCATGTTCAGGACTTTTGGACAGATTTCGGCCTAAGGAGGCCAAGGAGGAGTTGGAAGAACATAAGCACAAGGATTTCATCATTCCTTCCTCACTCAAGAACCGGGTTTGGATTGAATTTATGTTTTCCTATACTTTAGTTTCATTTGTGAAGAACTTCTCCATGTCTATGGAGTAGATCCTTTTGGGTTTTGATCGATTTGGTGTATTGATGATTGTTTGTGGATTATAACTCTTTTTTTATGTATTTGGATTATTTTTGGAAGATTTAATTGTTGCATCTATATTCACTTGTTCTTGTAATCGAAAGAGGTATAACTTGTGATATCTTTACACTATATTGTTGGTTGAGTTCATAGATTCTTCTAAGTAATCGAAAGAAGCTAGTTGAATCATTGATTAAATCTAGTTGGGAGAATAATCAAAAGAGGTTTTCCTAAAGACCGATCCACTATGCATTCTTGCATATCTTCACAGAGCTTAAATTGGTTCATATTGCGAGGTTGAAACTTAATCGGAAGAGGAGTTTCTACTAAACATTTGTTTTGATAATTAAGTGAATTCGAGAGACTCACTTGAACATTAGAAGTGAATTATCTAGAGTTAAATCCCAGACAATTATCTTGCACTTATTCCGTTAAAATCCTATTTTCTCCCATTGATAACTTCCTTCCTTACCTTCGTTGCGATTGTCATTAATCAATAGCTATAGATTTTAGATTATTAATTATATAAATCTTAACTGTTGATCCTCCTGGATAGCAATCTAGCTACATACTATGATAATACTGTTTAAATACAATCCCTGTGGATACGATAATTATACTATACTATCTTTGACTAGCGAGCACAATTTAAGTATGTGTTTTGCGCTTGTCAAATTTTGGCGCCATTGCCGGGGATTGACAATCAATAGTGTTTGAACTAGTTTGTAGTGCTAATTCAGGAATTCATTTTATATTATATTTTTACTTTTATTTTGTTCTTCACGGGTTTCTCCTCCGGCAGGGCAACGGGTTTCTCCTTCGTGTGCTGGGCAACAGGTTAAGTCTATAGTGAATGACACGATCTTTTTGTAAAGAAGTAATGCCTTACAACCCAGAATTGGAAAAACACCTACGGTAACTGAGGAAGGAGAAAGAGTTCACTGTAAGGTTCTTGGGCAAACTTCAACACAAGAACACATGGCTAATAACGATGACAATGAGGTAGAGGGAGCTACAAGGATAGCTGTTAAAGCAGCCCATAGAGCTGCTGAGGAAACTGTCGAAGACAATAGGGGTCGAAGATTCAATCTAAATCGACCCTTAATCGAAGACCAGTTCGAGAATGTGGTACCAAGGCTTAGTAGAGCATTGGGTGACTATGCCAGACCAGTCTACAATCAAGGATTGCCAAGTGTTAGACCACCTCCAATTGCAGCAAATAATTTTGAGTTGAAACAACGTTTGCTTCAAACCATTCAAAACATCTGCGTTTTCAGAGGGAATGTGAACGAAGATCCAAACACGCATCTGATGGACTTCGAGGAGATTATGAACATCTTTCAATACAATGAGGTGTCACAAAATGCAGTATATTTAAGGGCATTCCCCTTTTCACTTAAAGATGATGCGAAGCAGTGACTTCGAAGCTTGCCAAATGGGTAAATTAGAACATGGGAGGAAATGACTAGAATATTTCTTGATAAATATTTCTCCTCGGCTAAGAGGGGCAAGTTTAAAATAGAAATCCATAACTTCTGCCAAAAAGAGAATGAAACTGTTTTTGAAGCATGGGAGAGGTTTAAGAATATAGTTAGAAGGTGTCAACATAGCGGAATTGAACTTTGGATGCAACTCCAGGATTTTTGGGATGGATTGACATCGACCTCGCATAGAACATTGAGCAATACAGTTGGAGGCCCCATTATGAAGAAGACTCCAGAGGAGATAGTTACAATTCTTGATGAGTTATCTGAAGATGTTAATCAGTGGCCCTCTGATAGTGTGGAAAGAAGAAAACCAACTGGTGTTCACCAAGTTGATGCTACTACATCTGCGCAAGTATAGCTTGATGCTATGGCTAAAGAAATATGAAAGCTAACTATAGCTTAGATACAAAATGTACACCACGCAGCTTGTAATATATGTAGAAGAGGACACCCTACTCATGAGTGTGAAGCCTCAACTGAGGAAGTGAATGTTGTAGGAAACTATAACTTTAATGCAATAGGTCAAAGGCACCCTGATTTTTCATGGAGTTCACCTGGGGGTACTGCAAATGCATGGAAACAAAACAACCCCATATTTCAGGAACAACGAGCTCCGAGTTTTCAAAATTAGCAGAGGCAGTAGTATCAACCTCCACAGTCGAATCAACCCAGCATGGAAGATCTTATGAAGACCTTCATTATCAAGACGGATGAGAGGCTTGATGCCCATGATGCAGCTATCAAAGAATTTGGTACATCTTTTCGAAGTCTGGAAAGACAGGTTGGACACTTAGCTACTCTAATGTCTGAGAGAGCCCCAGGAACACTCTCGGCTAATACAGAAAGAAATCCCAAAGAAACAGTGAATGTTGTAACTTTGAGAAGTGGGCAAGTGTTGAAAGATCTCACCCCAATCCACAAAGATATGAGACATGAAAAAGAAAGCGGGGAGCAGCTGAAAAGTGGTGTCTAAAAGAAGAAGGAAGAAAACTCGAGAAGGGAGGAACCTGAGGCGAGGAAGCATATGCCTACACTTCCTTTTCCCCAAAAGCTAAGTAGAGAAAAGCTGGACAAGTAGTTCGAGAGATTTCTAGATGTGCTGAAACAGGTTCATGTAAACCTACCATTCACAGAAGTGCTCTTACAAATGTCGGCTTTTGCCAAGTTCTTGAAGGAGATCCTGACAAAGAAGAGGAAAATAGAAGACACCTCAGTGGTCAAGCTCATAGAGTATTACAGTGCAATATTGCAAAACAAACTCCCATAAAAGTGTGAAAATCCAGGGAGTTTTACCATACCTTGCTTTTTAGGCACTACTAAATTTGATAAGTCTCTATGTGATTCTGGTGCCTCAATTAATTTAATGTCTCAATCTATTTACAGGAAACTGGAGAAAGAGATTGGAGAGATAAGGTATGCACCAATTTCCTTGCAGCTGGCAGACCAAACAACTCTAATACCCGAGGGAATAGTTGAAGATGTCTTAGTTCGGGTAGATAAGTTTGTAATTCCTTTTGATTTCATAGTGGTTAATATGGAAGAGAACAAGGAGGTCCCCCTCATCCTAGGAAGACCATTCCTAGCAACGGGTAGAGCAATATTAGATATACATGAGAGAAAACTCATGTTTAAAGTGGGCGAGGAGACGGTGACTTTTGAGATAGATGTAGAAACGGGGGTAAAAAGGGAGAAGCTAGCTGGTAGTGCTGTGTGGAAATTGAAGGACGTGAAAGAGAAGGCTGCAGTGAGTGAGAAAGATAAGTGCGGGGTGTACCCCAAGAAGGCTGAGAAGAAGCTATCTGCATGGATGAGTGCACTAGTTCGGCCGCGAGGGATGGAGCCCAACTTCGACCCAAACCCCGACTAGCTGTTCAGGGAAGTTTTCCTTACCTCTTGCTTTTTATTTGTATGTCATAGGGACATGATAAATTTAAAGTGTGGGGTGGGGATGTATATATGTATAGAATGTATATATGTCTATGTGTGTTTTTGTAATTCATTTGATTGAAAATTTTAAGATTTTTTTGACTTTTCCGGATGATGGATGTCATTCGACAGGTTTCTTGAGAGTTTAAGTCGAAGAAAAAGACAAAAGATTTTTTTTGAGGTAGCGTCTGAATTCCCCCTTGGTTTTTCTTTGTGCCACGGTTCTTTTTCAAGGGATTTGTTTGAGTCGGGTGTAGTTAATTTTAATTTTTTTTAGGAGTAGGAGATCTTGTGCTGTGATTTTAAACGAAAGCGGTATCTCTTGACTTTATTATGCCTCGAGAATAGTAAGTGCTTTAGTTGTGAAGCTTATGCTCAATTTTTGACTCTTATATAAGTACCTTAAATTGTATGATCTTAACATTGCTTAACTACTTTGACTAGAGTGTCTCGATGAGTCCGATCTAGAGTGAATTATGTGCCATGTGTGAGTGAGGTTTCGTGTATTCTATGCATTGCATTTGATGTCTAGAACTTACCCCGTGTGTTCGCACAGCGAAATAGTAGTTTTGTTCAATCTTGGAAGTGATATAGGCATTTCTTTATTGAGCCAGTTATATGCTTTTACCCACCTAATTATTATGTATCTTAGTTAACCCCTTTGAGCCTGTAATCCTATTTTTTTTGGCAACCATATTACAAGCCTTACCCATTTTACCTCTCGCGAGCACTTGAAATTGTTATGAACTTTGTAAAAGTTAAAGTGCGGGGTGTTGGTTGGCTTTTGAGTAGAACTAATGAAATAAGGAGAAAGGTGCATTGTTCTGAAAAATAATAATAATAAGAGCCACGTGAATTGGAAAAATATATAGTTGCATTGTTGTGCAAATATTCATTGATAGTGGTAACTTTTGATGTATGTGTGCTTAACGAAGTGCAGAGTTGACATATATTGATGTAAAGGTGGAGTTATGGTTTGACAAAAGTGTGGGATTTTGAACGGCCAATTATATGTATTAAAGTGCTTAAGGAGGTTTAGTCATGCTTGTATCAAAATATATCCTACCCATCCCGCAGCTTACATTACAACCAAATAAAGTCCTACTTGATCCTTGACTGAATAAACTCAATTAGTAGAGTATTACATTACGGGCAAGCTTATGGTACGTCTTTTGTGGCACATGAACGTTGTTTCTGAGAGTGATCGAATTCTTCCTATCTTGAGTTTCTAATTGTTCTTAAACTTTATTGTGTGTGGAACTACTCTCTATTGTTGTGTGAAGGCACTTGATTCACAAAGGAAAGGTAATGTCATTGACCTATGTGTTAGAGTAAGTGAGCAGGTTATGAAAAAGGTGTGGTGATGTTGAGTCATCTCTTGAGGCGAGGATGTTACTGTATTGTACTTAATCTGTTCTATTATTCTTGGTGCGATGAGTTAGGAGAGTTATTTAAAAAGGTCGTGTCTATGTGAAGTGTAGTTTGATTGCTCGAGGACAAGTAATGGTTTAAGTGTGGGGCATTGATGGTAGGCTATAATCCCGTGTTTTAGTCACTTATTGCATTCTAATTCACTGCACTTTACTTATGTTGAGCTTTAATTAGTAGTGTTTTGCACTTATTATATATTTTATGCCGTGTAGGAGTGATCTCGAGTTATTTAGATTTTACGGAGCTAATTTGAGCTATTTGGAGCTTTGAAGTATGAGTAAAGTCCCAAGAGATTAAGTCGGAATCGAGTTCGGGGTCGAAAACTAGTATGCATAGAAACTGGATGAAATTATGGTGCAAGCTAACGTGACTAATGAGGTGCTAGTGAAAAAATGCATAATGCAAAAGATTAAAGCTAATATTAGAAGATAAACACAAATAATTGGGAAAGGAAAGATATAATGGAAAGTTAGGCAAAAAACATTAAAGTGAGCATTCTTGGGGGACAAAGCATTAAAGAGTCACATATAATTAGCATGTATGCATATGTGGGAGACAAAGATTTTTGGCCAACTTTGTGCAAATTGAAAGTTGTTGGAAAATGCCACTAACGCGACACACACCGCGTCACCCAGTGTAGCGCGACAGCGCAAATTATGCCTAGAAAGTCGCATCGCGGTAGTACAAAAATGTTAGACTATCTTTCCATTTCCGCTAAAAAGGGTATTTTTGTCCGGGGATTATTAAGGGGTGTCTTAGATACACGAAAAAACATCATTTTCAGGACTTTTGGACAGATTTCGACCTAAGGAGGCCAAAGAGGCTAAGGAGGAGTTGGAAGAACATAAGCACAAGGATTTCATCATTCCTTCCTCACTCAAGATCCGGGTTTGGATTGAATTTATGTTTCCTATACTTTAGTTTCATTTGTGAAGAACTTCTCCATGTCTATGAGTAGATCCTTTTGGGTTTTGATGGATTTGGTGTATTGATAATTGTTTGTGGATTAAAACTCTATTTTTATGTACTTGAATCATTTTTGGAAGATTTAATTGTTGCATCTATATTCACTTGTTCTTGTAATCGAAAGAGGTATAACTTGTGATATCTTTACACTATATTGTTGGTTGAGTTCATAGATTCTTCTAAGTAATCGAAAGAAGCTAGTTGAATGATTGATTAAATCTAGTTGGGAGAATAATCGAAAGAGGTTTTCCTAAAGACCGATCCACTATGCATTCTTGCATATCTTCACAGAGTTTAAATTGGTTCATATTGCGAGGTTGAAACTTAATCGGAAGAGGAGTTTCTACTAAATATTTGTTTTGATAATTAAGTGAATTCGAGAGACTCACTTGAACATTAGAAGTGAATTATATAGAGTTAAATCCCAGACAATTATCTTGCACTTATTCCGTCAAAATCCTATTTTCTCCCATTGATAACTTCCTTCCTTACCTTCGTTGCGATTGTCATTAATCAATAGCTGTAGATTTTAGATTATTAATTATATAAATCTTAACTGTTGATCCTCCTGGATAGCAATCTAGCTACATACTATGATAATACTGTTTAAATCCAATCTCTGTGGATACGATAATTATACTATACTATCTTTGACTAGTGAGCACAATTTAAGTGTGTGTTTTGCGCTCGTTAATATACCCTACATAAATCTGATCACACTGATCTCAGGTCCAATAACCTCGTCTCACCCAATACAAGTTGCTCGGATAATAAGCCACCTCAAATACCATCTAAAATCTCATACAGCGCCATCAAAGCACCAACTAGCTACAACTCGAATGTGACCCATAGGGAAGAACGAACTCTGGCAAAAATCCATCCAGCCCGCGTAACGAATAAAACAGCCAAACCGATGTTATGGCTCTCTCTCAGAGATGGGTAACAAGGTACACAAAATAAGTATAAGGAACCGTACTTAACATCTCACTGTTGCGGCGTGCAACCCGTTCCAAATATGACACTGTTGCGGCATGCAACCCGATCCAAACATGACATCGTTGCGGCACGCAACCCAACCCTCACAAAATTCCCGTGGCAGCGTGGCACCCAATCCAAATAATATACCCGTGGCAGCATGCCACCCGATCCACACATAACAATCAATAAGGAAACACCCATCAAGCCGAAATGCATATACTTACGAAATGCCTGAATATCAACCACAAGCACGCCAAGTGCATAATACAACCCTTGGAGGACGGATAGTGTCATACGCTACAAAAACCCAAGCACGACTAAGGTGCAATAAGTGACCTGCATCTCGAGAGCCATCTTGCTCATATAACACCACAAGCTACAGGGAATCACAACATATGTGCGAATAATCAAGCCATCTCACAACCCACCTGGCACAATGAGTATTACATGGAATAGCTGACGACGGAAATAACATCCAACGCCCGAAGACTCCTCCGTAAGTAATGTTATGCCGAATGAATACATGACGTAGAGCATATATTCACATCAGACCCACCAATGGACCTCAAGCCGATTCTGATCATACCATACTGGGCCAACAACCTTTCAAGGATCCACAATGATCCTATTCATGACACACACGAGCAACCGTCCAATTCTTAACAAACTCCCACAGTCCAATACCAAAGGAATAGAGAGCCTTTCAGGCATAAACTCTCACATTAGAGATAGTATCTCCATACTTGGTTTTAATCCTTAACGATCAAGTGAATAACATGTCATACTTATATAATTTTCCCATGGGATACGCTCCCATGAAATTAGCACTAGGTAGCAAAGTCTACACCTCCATACCACCAACTGTACTAATTCTGTAAAGCTAATCATGAATCCGCAAATCAATACACAATGCCTCTTCCACAGAACACCATTCTCAGGCGACACTAAGATAATGTTAGCTTACTCTAAACATCTGAATTCTTCCCCGCCCATCCGAGTTCATGACATTATTATCAACACCGAGCCACAACCTTGATCCTCAACATCTAATTCCCATACCACTCGCTACACCTATCATGTCGCTACGCGAGAGTACAAGAATTCATCATAACCTCTGAACTACTAGTAGAATAAATACTTCATTGGCTAGAAACCTTTCACTTAACTCATTTCAGAAGAGCCATTGCAATACACAACTGAATTCCCACGATCGCAGAAAATACAAACCTCAAGTCATGGTCTAAACTGCCATAACTCTTCCGGGATCCATTTACACAATAAGGCCATAGGAATAGTATACCTCCCAAATCAAGGCAAATTATGGTGGCTGTCAAGCCCGTATGTACAACCACAAATCACCCGTATAACTTAACACGCTGAAGGAACTGATCATTGCCACAATCATGCTGATTCAAACTATTACTAACTGACCCCACTTCTTCTAACTTACTCTTGACTTGCCTTAGAAATAATAATAGCTCCATTAAAAACATAACAAAACCCAACAACACTCATCCCGAGTGACCCAATTCACGGGACCACATTGTCTTAATACCCATGAACTATCTCGTACCTTCCTTATGCGCACAATAGCATCTCCAACGAGTACACCCATTCTGAAAGATCCTTTACAAATCCGAAGTTGTTTTCTTCCATCTCTCTAATATCGCGTTGCAGACCCCTGGTGCTAACATAGAAATACTCCAAGTCCTTTTCATAATCCACTACAAAAACTCGATCCTTAACCATACAACGGACCCAAAATTCTTAGACACTGCACTTTAATTTTTGAACCTACTAGAACCATTATTGAGAGTCACCCACTCTGACCTGGTCCCGAATATAATCTAACTCCAACACTCTGTTAGCTCATGAACACTTTCAAAGAAACAACCGGATGAATTCTTTTCCTTGTACATCACATCCAAAAGAAGCATAAACTTTGAGTCTTCTCATAACCTGCACATGAATCGATAAGGAAAAATATAGCACACATTCATCAAGTTCTTTGCTCAAGTTACCCCCTAGTCTTCCCTTTTCTTAGTCGTAAATAATCCACCATTGCAGCAATAACTAGAAATTGCACAAGCAGAAAACCATGCGATCCAATCGTAGACGGTGGGCTCCCTCACTTAGCTTTAAGATATAATCACCGGAATGTAGAACCCACAATGATTCCTCCTTCTCAATTAACGTGATCTCGCATTGATAACCCGTAAAATTCCTCGTAATCTCTTGTTAAAATTTTCATGAACATTCTGAATTGTCAGTCACAATCGCTTATTCGAACTCCTGCTGCATAGTAAGTAGAACTCTTCGTAGAAACTTCATCAAAATCGCGCAACCACTAACCTGCTCACAGGAGATAGCCCACCTGTGGAATTTCATATCGATATCTTCCAATGACAATTGCCCTGGGTACAACTACTACAAAATCAGAAAACCCTCTGAGCCCATGCTTGCCCACCAGCTGTAAGAGTCTGTTCTTCCCCCATTAGCATCAAATGAAAGTCCAACCATACGTTCCAAACTCAAAATCATGTTGCATCCAAAAAAACGATAATCAAGCTTTCATACCCCTCTTCCGTTCAAGAAAACTCCTCTATGCCATATTCAATCTTCCTCAGTACAATAGCCACTGTCCCAACTGAAATTTATAGACTTAGTCATTGTCTACCATGATTTCCCAAATCGCTCTAAACTTTTCTCAAGGCATGTGGCTATACAGAATCCATACGCTACTCTGCCACTCCCACTTCGGTTAAACCATCTCCTTTAAGAAACTTCTCGACCTCTACTTTCCATACTTGACCGGCTAGAAATTCAACACCGCGAGACACCTCCCACCATGTCCTTCCTCCTCCCTTTGCTGCCAAGATACTGCCTCAAATCATAATCCATCTTTGTAGCACCCGAATGGGTAATTTGCCACCAACTCTGATACTCCATAAGGATCATCTCCCCCGAGCCATCAACATTAGGAGCGCTGATTAGACTCTGAAGCCAACATACACAGCCATCTCTGACAACTGCTTCTCAGGCACCATTTCACAACACCCTGCCCCGAAGGCAAATTAAAGAAGACCATAACACCGAAAAAACTTAATGCGTTCCAACACGAATGACGACACCACATCACAAACGAGAATTCCACCACTTCCAAAAATATCCAGTCTCGATACTCCGTCAACCGAGGCCTGAAAATCCATAGTCCAATTGCCTATCCTCTTATGGAATTAAATGTCGAACCTCCAAACTATGGACCGAATAATCCTCTTTTTGAGTCATTCATTGCCATGACACACAAATAAGCACCCTACTATCTATACCAACACTATGCAATAACCACTCATGAACATCATAATACATTATACGTAGCAGCGAAACCGTAGGCAACACCAACATTGCGTCGAAATGACAGAACATCCATCCACGAGGTGATGACAATAGCCCAATCGAATACGAGGGAGAAATATCCTGCACCACATCTGCAGTGCCATTATAACTCCTCGATTCCCAATTGATAACCAACGCTCCATGTCGCATAAGATTGAGTAGGAAGGAAATGAAGGCATAAGCTTCAATGGAATCAAATTGCACGACGAGGAATCAAGAAGGGAAGTGCTCCTAAATGCCCTGTAGCCTCTCGAAGATAAGTATCGACGTCTCCGTACCGATCCGTAAGACTCTACTAGACTTGCTCATGACTCGTGAGACCCAAATGAACCTAGAGCTCTGATACCAGCTGTCACGACCCAAAACCCACTATAGGTCGTGATGGCGCCCAACGTTGCCGTTAGGCAAGCCAATGGTGAACTATTAGCTTAATTATTCATTTTATTTTTGCTAAAATCATAAGCCTTATTAAGTAAAAGATTCAATGTATTTAAAAATCATGAATACTTAAAATATTAGTAAGAAATAAATTAAAAGATAAAAATATTAAGCTGAACCATATCAATCACTAGAGTATCCCCAAAGCCCGGTGTCACAAGTGCATGAGCATTTACTAAGGAGTACAATAATAATACAACATCTGTCCGAAATGTAAATAAGACAGGATAGAGTAAATAGTACGATAGAAACTCTGTGGGCTACGATACATAGCATGGAATGCAGCTCACCAAAAGTCTCCTCAACAACTGCGCATATGCGCCAAGATGACTAGCAAATGAACCTGTCAGATCCTGCACATTTAATGCAAAAGTGTAGCATGAGTACGTAAATCAATGCGTACCCAGTAAGTATCTAGCCTAACCCCGGAGAAGTAGTAACGAGAGGTCGACATCGACACTTACTAGAGGTCAGAGAAAGCAGTATGATAAATCATAAATGGATATAAAGAACAACAATAATAATGGGGTAAGACTGTTATTTACATAATCTTCCAAATTATCTTTTAAAGATATAAATTTCTCAATCTCATATTCTATATAAACAGCTCAGATATATCAAGTGCCAGTATCAAATGGATAAGAAATACCATATAAAATGCCAGGCATCAGTAAAAGGAAAAATTCCGCGAATATTCGGATTGCTAGCGATATAACGCATGATTATGCCGAGATCGTACAGCCCAATCCAGAGTGGTGTGTACAGTGCCGAGGGTCGACCGGCACAAACCAGAGATGCATCTCAATATACTGTCGAGGCGTTCGACCCGCTCCACAAGAAAGGAAGGAACTTATTGAATCATGAGTTGCGTGCTTACAATACAAGTACATGAGCATAAAGTGGATATACCATTTACCGTTTATCAAATATTTTGCCAACAACTAATATATTCCTAAATAAATTTAAATTACAAATTCACTTAATTAAGCTAGCAAAATGAGTTCAAATAATTCAAATATTGCATTATAAAGTCTTAAGTCTACCCGGACATAAACATGCTTTAGCTACGTACGGACTCTTGTACATCACCTAGGGGCAAGTTTCCCCCTCACAAGGTTAGACAGGAGACTTACCTCGCTTCGAAATCCAATGACCTGCTCCAACGCCTCTCTAAAACCTCAAATTGATGCTCATCGATCCGAAACTAGTCAAACAACATGCAAACCAATCAAAATATATCCAAAAACTCTTAATTAATCAACTTATAAAAATTCTCAACTCCGCTTGAAAAGTCAACAAAGTCAACCCTCAGACCCACGTGCCTGTATTCCGAAAATTTTCGAAGATAAACATTTCCCATAGCACCACAAACTCAATGATATAATTTATTCCCAATTTCATGTCTAATTTTGTGGTCAAAATTCAAAAATACCATTTCTAGGTTTTCTTCCAAAAATTTCCACAATTTCTATCGAATTCCATGTCAAAATCCATATATAACCCATGTATTTAACTCGAAACAAGTAGGAATAACTTACCTTATGATATATGGCGAAATGATCTTTAAGAATCACCCCAAATCGCCCCACATGTGCTTCAAGAACTTAAAAGTGAAGAAATGAGCTCAAAATCCCAAAATTAGATGTTTAATACACCTGCCAGGCCTCCTTCTTCGCGATCATGGTCATAATCCATGCGATCACGGTCAACAAAAGCTCCAGCAACGTTTCCTTCATCGCGATCACGGCCAAAATCCCGCGATTGCAGACACCCTTCAGTATAATTGACATAACATTTTGTACAAAAATTCAAATGACAAACGGTTTAATTTTTGAAAACTAGATTCAAAGGGATACAACTTTTGTTTTTGAATCATCTCCAAATTCCTTATATATTGCAAGATATAAGCTTCCAAAGTCAGACCACTGACAGCAGAAATTCCTTCTACGCGATCGCAACCTTCCTTCAGCGATCGCAATTCACAAGGCCTGGAACAGCACTTCACTCTTTGCGATCGCGGCCCAAACCTCCGCATCACATTTCACACCCTCGACACCAGTTATCAGCAGTTCTAAAAGGCCTAAAAGTGGTCCGGAACCACCCCAAAACTTACCCGAGGTCCGAGGAACCCCGCTCAATCATTCTAAAGAGTTTATATACCCTATGTAAACTTGTTTGAAGGCTTGAAACACAAATTACAACATCGAAACCAAGAATTAAAGATCAAACTCAATTTCTTAAATTCTCTTAACTTTCAAACCTTCATCTTTTGCCAAACGCGTCCAAATCACACGTAAACATTCCGAAATGATGCCAAATTTTACATGCAAGTCATAAATCATGATGCGAACGTATTTCAAGGCTTGGAACCCTAAACAGACATCAATAACACCAAGTTCACTTCAAACCAAACTTAGGAAATTCTAAAACCTTCAAAATGCCAACTTTCCATATTAAGCGCCAAAATACCCCCGGATCACACGATACTCAACCCGAACATACGCCCAAGTCTGAAATCATCATACGAACCAACTGGAACTTTCAAATCCTGATTTCGTGATCATTTATTCAAACTCAAACATTGGTCAATTCTTCCAACTTAAAGCTTCCGAATTTAGAATTTTCTTTTCAAATCAACTTCGAACTTCTCAAAGTTCAATTCCGACCACACGTACAAGTCATAATACCTGAAGTGAAGCTATTCAAGGCTTCAAACCTCCGAACGATGCGCTAGAGCTCAAAATAACCGGTCGGGTCGTTACACATGTGATCAAAATAAAATTGATCAAGTTTCAACCATATTTTTTTGACCCGCTCAAATTAACCCATTTTAAATTATCCATTTTACCTGCCATCTCAAAACAAAATTGATCATATTTCAACCCTAATTTTTACTTTCAAAAAACATTACTCAAACAATTGAAGGAAAATGAGTCAAGGGTTGAGTGAATCGTTTGGGTCAAGAAAGAATTGTCACTACGGCATCGCTGCCGGTCAATTTACAGCTACAACTCCGGTTAATGCTGGTCGACATTTCTTATAATGTTCCAAAACTAATGTAAGATAAATTTCACATATTCGCCTCTTTTTAATTTTACAAATAAATTATTTTTCCCAATTGATTCGATAGGGTAAAAGATATAAATTTTGGGAATGGGACGATAATCTGCTAGATCCAAGGATTGCTTACCTTATCAGTAGTTTGAAGTGTGAAAAGGACGCTCTTAAGCGTGAAAGATCGTTCTGCAGATGAAGGTGGCTAAACTTGAAAATATATTAGCAATGGATGTTCATGATGAAGATGATGATGATGGAGGGATTGCACTGGAGGGATTGCATATTCCTGTAAATTGTACAGTTGGAGGGATGGTTAAGATGAATAAAATGAGGCTCAATAAGTAGGTAATGTTCTTGTGCGTCGTTGTTGGATTTGTGGCAGCTTGGATGATGAAGTGAGAAGGAGAACATTGGTTTGTTGTTGATAGGAATAGTTTAATTACTATATGTTTGTTTTGTTGGAAATATTTTGGATCATGTAATGTTGTACTGATGTAATGTTAAATTTGTTGAAGTTATTAAACGCGACCTTAAGTCTATTACGCAACCAAGTAGCTAGTTTATTGATGGACCCAGTGTCTATTACGCAACCTCTGGGTTATGCCTGATGCAATGTTATATTTGATCAAGTTATTAGTACTAGACACATTGTCTACTAGACAACCAACTAGCAAGTTTATTACTAGACGCATTGTCTATTATGCAACCAACTAGGTGCCTATTGTAATACAATAAGGAAGTGTTAAGGAAACAAAAATTGCAGGATCAACAGTTAATAAGCAGTAAGGTAGTTTTATTACATAGAGGCAGATGCAAATATCATAAATTACTACAAGTTCACCCAAAATGAATTTGTCCATGATCAAAACAACTTGAAATTTTAATTATAAAACTAAGAAGGGTCCATCCTTCCCCAGAAGATATCAATTACAAATTTTTCCCTGAACAACTCCATTCGCTTGTCATTAAGCTGATCCAACGGCGTATCAGGTAGCAGAAAATCAATAACCTTCATTGCATATGCTCTACTGCTTTCACTACAATAATCAAAGACACAATTAATTATTATAGAAACCTGAAAAATAAGTAAAACATAATGGATGGCACATTTAATTTACTTTTGTTGAATGTCTGGCACATCCATAATACGCTCCCAGGACCATTTCTTAAGCATATCTTGGCCTAAGTTTGCAAACTGGCCAGTTTTCATCAAAATCCTAGGCATCATGAGTGCGAGGGGTTGTACCAGTTCTTCTAGTTTACCATTATCATACAAACTGACATTGCTAACGTAAATTCGAATCAAATCCTCTGCCAAGTGGAAAACAACAGGCACAAAATACTTGTTCTCAATTTGCCACACACAATATAACAGCTTAGCCTTGCACCACTCCACAGCCCCAGGTTTTCGCATACTTCCTTAAGGATATAGCATCAGGGGTGTAAGGCACAAGTCTTGATAAGCATCAACTGTCTCACAAAAGACCAAATCATTTCCCTCTTTATTGGCAGCTTCCTTGATCTTATCCCATGCAATGCATATTTTATTGCATAATGTGACATCCATAACAACATGACTACGGGCATAAAGGTGTGGGCGTTTTATGTTTCATACCCGCATCAGTGCCAAAAGTTCCTCCACATGCTAAATTTTATTTAAAAATGTACGTTAAATATGGAGCTACTAAAAAAAAGAAATATACGCAGTGATTAAGGGACTTACAAAAATTAAAACGGACGGGTTAGCACTCTCCAACCATAGCTGCCAGTCAAGAAGTTTTTGCGAAACTTCTCCTTCTTGTCAAACCATTCACAGAATAGTTTCTTATCTTCCTCTGAAACAGGTTTAAGTACGTCTACCTTTGGTTTCTTCTTCTTGCTCTATTTTAGCTTCCTCATCTTGCTTGCAGAAATTGGAGCATTCCTCAATCTTCTTTGCAACCTTGTAACTTTGTACCAAGGTGACTCAAATACTTTAGATAGTCTCTCATTCAGATTTTGCATCTCCCCAAGGATCTTCAACACCTTATCCAATTTCTCATTCACAACCTTCAACTCTCCGCGCATGTCTGTATCACTTGGCTGAGCATTGCACATCCTGCATGGTCCTCCTCTACCATTATCAGAAAAACCACCAACTAGTGGTGAACCAGGAATACTCCCACCCAAAGGGTCATCATTAGCAATGTCAGCTTCATCATTATTCTCTAAGCTCACTGCACCAGGTGCCTTTTTAATGTCAGTCACCCATTCTAAATCAACCGCTAGCTGATCGATTTAGAATTTGCTACCTCATCGTTATATGATACCAAATTTTTCATGTAGTCCATATCCATCTCACGTAGGGTAGGAATAAGGTAAGGGTACACCTCCTGAAATATAGCATAGATAGAAGTCATTAGACAAGCAATACAAAACAATAGACACGAGGTCTATGATAATCTCATACTTTGGTTGATTCTAATCTACTGGTGGAGTGTTATTGCACTCCCTATCTTACCACACCAGGGTCGTCAACTCTCTTCTTAAAAGGATCCCAATCAGGTTCAGATGTCATTTTTTTTTTGACATACCATTTCAACATCCTTGGTAGTGGTATCGGTACAACATTTGATTTCTCGGCACTATGACCAAATAGCGAAATTTCTTCCCAAAGAGTATTAATTTCTATCTACAGTAAATAAAATAGTAGTACTCAACTACAAAGAAATTTTAAGAAGGTTTTTTTAATACTTACCATGAATGGCCATGAGAAGCCGTACAGGGCATAACTAGGCGATTTGAATTTTTTACCAGAGATATTATTTTCCTTCCTCTTGCTCACATATAATTTGTATATTGGCAACGTGTCCTTCTTCAAGTACTCAATTGTAAGCTCAAAATGATCCTTGCCCCAAGGATATTTCATAAAAATTTCCAGATTGTTAACATACGAATCCACTTCTTATCAACGCGTGCTATATTATCCCTTGCAAGCAAGACTTAATGGAAAAATCACACCAATGCAATCTTAAACCTCTCAACTGTGTCAAACCTCTTGGACTTAAATTGTTTCAAAATCAGCGCTACATCCACCCCTTTCCTGCTAGACTAGCAAACTTTGTCGCAGAATGCTTAGCCATCATCCATCACTTTCTTCATAGCTTCTTTACTAGGTTTGGCACCACAGTTCAATCCATTCATCATAGCAAACTCCTTCAATCCAAAGTGAACGGGCTTGTCTCCAACTAAAAACCACAACTCGCGCTTCTTCGTGCAATAAATTCGGCGAATCAATAGGGAATGGACAAGCTGTCCATTGGACTGTGTCTAGTGCTTTGAAAGTTTTGCAAACTGACCAAAACAACTACTATTAAACTTTTTCATCAATTTTATTGTTCTAAGTTTATCCTTGAACTCATGGAATACATTGATCCTAGACCTCACACTTATCTTGGAGGGGAAACATGTATGCTTTCTTAGAAAAGTCCTGAATTTGTATTCGGATGCGTCGATCGCCCTTACAAATACAGGAATTGACAAAGCATCCTGGTCACCTTTAACTGCTGCATGTGTTTCACTTTCCAGTCCATCTTCACCATCTTCAAGCTGTTCATCATTTTCATCATCTTCTCCATTATCTTCTTCTGCTACATCTCCTTCTTCTGCTATACGTTCTTCTTCTGTTATATCCTCTTCTTTTTATTCTTCGGCATCTTTATCAACCTCCTGAGCAGAATCATCACCATTTTCATCATCCTCCACACCTAAAGCTTCAGCATCACTGTCCTTCTTCTTCAACAATTATTTTTTCAGAAAGATATTCTTCCATTTGAGTTTGTGTTGCATTTATGTCCAAGTCTTCTTCTTCCTCCTCCCCATCAACACCCTCTAATGCTAACCTCCTTGAAAAAAAGTTTTTATTAACATGTATGTCCTCGTCAACTAATCTAGACTTTGATCTTGTTCTTTTTTTACTGATAGACTATGATGGCTCTTTGTTCTTTTTTCTCCTATCACGTTTAGAAATCTCAGTATTTCCTTTACTAGGGGAAGCTTTAGAAGTATTTACATTTCGTTTTCTAGTAGCAGTTTTTGAAGGCTCAACAGTTGTTTTACTTGGCGATGCTTCTTTTTCTGCATTTTCTTTCTTGTTTGAAGGCTTTGAAGGTTGTGAAAGCTTTGAAGGCTTTGTTAAAGGAATACGCTTCTTAGAAGCTGATTTCCTTCTCATGATACCTACTTGCAAATATGCAATATCACATTTAATAAGTTTAAACTTATGATCTGAATAAGAAAAATAAGCCCCAATTCCAGCATACATCTATGACTAGAAAACAATCGACCACAGGTTTATCAATAAACATTAGGTCGACAGTTATGACGAAATTCTAAAATACAGAGCATAGAGGTAGTCCAAGAAGCAATGTAACCACCCAAGCTATATAAGATATGGTTATTCACAACCCAATCGATCTTGAACATGCACGTGAATGAATCACTATAAAAAATCCGAAATCAAAAATGTAAGAAACGGAAAAAGAAGAATTTAGGATTTACCAAAATTGACGCGTTCTGAGTTTTAATACAGTGCTTGATGGGTCTATAGAGACGATTATACCCAAAATCGAAGCTTGATTCTTGTCCTTCCTGCCGGAATGCACTTTGGTCGATGGGGTTGAGTAACATAGAAAAGAGAGAGATGAGAGTATAGAGAGATGAGAGAGAAACTAGGAGGAAAAATGAGAGAGAAGTAATGTTTTTCAAACTTTATATGTGACCCATAAGTTTTTAAAATGTTAAAAAGACTTCATTCACCCTAATCCACTCATTTAACCTTTTTCAACCCAAAAGAAATAAATGGAAGGTCACTTGACCAATTCAAGTGTCGAGGAGATCTTTTTGACAATTCCTCTCGAGAAACCATGAATTCACATGCCCCGTATACTTACCTATAAATCCGCCCCTGCCTCCTTTATCCAAATTTAGGATCGGTAGCGCAGCAAACTCACACAGATGGAATTAACCACAGCAATACAATCAATTTTTTTAAAATATTGGAAATAATGCCTTCTAATAAAAATACTTTACTAACTAACATGAATAGAATAGAAAGCAAAGTGAGTAAGTATTTGTCTATAAGAATCAGTGTTAGCCTACTCATTCTAACCTTGATAAGTAGGTTTATTGACACCTAGACCCTAGCATGGTGCTGAGTGAATTACTCGGAGATGCTCCAGAATTAACATTATTCTTTAAATTTTCTCTAATGTTGGGACTTGGATGTGCATTGGACGCGCTTGAAGGGTGAAGGTGGGAGTAGAAATTACCAAAATGGTATACACTGCAAGTCTCTCCCTATTCCCCATGTAACCTTCTATTTTCCAGTCTCCACTCCCACTCCCACTCCCGCTCTGTCTCTCTCTTCTATTAGAAATCACACCTAATAGGTTCTCTTCTCCTCCAATCATCACACACACACACAAACGATGATCCCCAAAACCTCTTTCTTTCTTTATTCACTGCTATCCTTTTTACTCCCCTCAGATGCATACTGGAGTATAATATAATAGTAATGGTCTATCAAAACCTTTAAACCTTAGCTTTCTTTCTCATCAGCTTTTATCCTTTAGGGTTATTTTCCAAAATGAGTATGCCATGGAATGGTTCTTATACCGACTCAACTCGCTCCAGTCGTTCTACTCGACCCACTTACCTCCCTCCTCACCTGCGGAACCCATCGCTTCCACCTTCAAATGTTGAACAACTGAATATAAATGCATATGATGATGTTCCAGTGGAGGTTACTGGGGCTGATATTCCGGAACCACTCTCGTCCTTTTCGGAAATTGGTGACTTGTATGATAACATAAGGAGGTGCAACTATGTGAAGCCAACGCCGATTCAGCGATACGCAATACCAGTCGGAATGGCGGGGAGAGACATGATGGCTTGTGCTCAGACGGGTTCAGGGAAAACGGCCGCGTTTTGCTTTCCCATTATCAGTGGGATTTTGAAGGACAAAAGAACTACTAGTACTAGTACAAGGGGAAGGGGGGATTGCGCTTTTCCTCTTGCTCTCATACTCTCTCCTACTAGAGAGTTGTCTTGTCAGGTTCCGTCCCTCTTTCATAATCATATACTCCATTCTCTTTTTCCTTTATACAAGGGAAGTGTGACTTTTATGGCTACTTTAACCTATTAACGCTTACTATGGGTATTTTGTGTAGATACATGAAGAGGCGAAGAAGTTCTCTTACTCGACAGGATTGAAGGTTGTTGTTGTATATGGAGGAGCACCCATAATTCCTCAGGTTTTTTTTTTCTTTGCCTTTCTGTTTATTGTTTTTGTGTTTCCCCCTTTTTGGGTGTAATTTGTGTCTTCTTCAGTTGTTGCTAGAGTCGAGATCATAGAAAATGGTATGGTGGAGAATATGTTTGTAACCTAATGCATAGCTAAAAACCTGTTGCAACGCTGTATTCAGTTGTGTTAAAAGGATTATATAAGGCTGTGTACGTCTGGTGGCAGGCATGAGTTGCTGCCTGCATACTCCTACATGCCTTTGGCTGAGTTATTTCTCTTTATGAGCCCCTTGTCTCATTTCGTATAACACTATTGATTTCATGAGTTGCACAATCTTTTCTTTCACTACAACTTTTTCATACATTTTTTAAATATTTGTAATCATAAAAAAGGTGTAGTTGATAGTTTCTAATTATGTTGAGAAATTAAATCAACTAATGTTGGAATTGAGATGGAGGTTTGACCCTTATCATTCATTCTTTTTGAGATGGATGGATGGAGTAATATTTTCTCTTGTTCCTCTTATCTTCATCTTACTGCTAGCAGAGAGTATCTTATTTAGTTTCTATGCAAATTAATTTGATTATGTCACCCTGTATTTTCTAGACGCCTTCATGTTTACTCACCATCCTTAAAGAATATTAGGATATTTTGTTGCATCTTTGGCTTTTAGTATGGACCAGTTTTACAATGATATGCTCAATGAATCTCAGGCCTTAATTCTTTCACCATTTCCTGCAAACTTTGCTTCAACTGGCTATGCTTTATTTCCTGGATGCATTCTTTCTTACTTTGTATCCTTCATTACTTAACAAAAGAAGGTTTAGCATATTTCATTCTTTATCATTTAGGCTAAAGCATGCATGATCAGTTTAAAGTCCTATGTTCTTTGCATCTCAGTCCTTGATTCTAATAATTTGCTTCTGCAGTTATGCAATCTCGAAAAGGGTGTTGACATTTTAGTTGCCACACCTGGGCGCTTGGTGGACATGATAGAGAAATCAAGAGTTTCCTTACAAGAAGTGAAATATTTGGCCTTAGATGAAGCTGATCGGATGCTTGACATGGGCTTTGAGCCCCAAGTTCGTAAGATTGTTCAGAAAATGAAGATGCTCCCACCTGGTAGAAGGCAGACAATGCTTTTTAGTGCAACATTTCCAACTGAGATACAGGCTAGCTCATTGCCTAATTAAACTGGTGTTACATATTTACTGAGTGGTGCCTGCATGTGGTGTTTTTTTCCCCAGACAAATCTATTTAGTTTATTTTAAATATTTGTTACATCACTGTCACCAATGAGCCAATCATCAAATATTATGATATGATGGCTTTGTTGGCAAAGTTATGTGATGATCTTGAATGGTTTGAGTTTGTTACTCTTCTTTACAAGCTAAAGCACTTGGCTCAGGTAATAACTAATATGTGACTGTTGCACCTTTCAATTTACTGATACAGAGGCTTGCATTGGATTTTCTTTCAAACTACATCTTCTTGGCGGCTGGAAAAGTTGGGTCCAGCACTGATCTAATAGTTCAAAAAGTTGAGTTTGTTCCTGATACGGACAAGAAGGATCATTTACTAAATCTTCTTCATGCTCAACATTCAAATCAAATGGATGCAAAGGTGAGAAGTCTTATATGTTTAGGGTATTGATTGTATTAAGATTAAGTTGCTTCTGAACATGAACAAAAGCAAAATGATCAAATCTCTATATCATTGTTGCAGCTGGCTTTGACTCTAATATTTGTGGAGACCAAAAGAGGAGCAGATACATTAGAACGTTGGTTGGTCAGGAGTGGTATTCCGTCTATTGCCATTCATGGTGATAAAATGCAGTTTGTTAGTCTCTCTTCCTTCTCTCTGCTTTCAACAAATGCTTGCTCATGCACTTCAATAGTTTGAGTCTGCTCAAGCCCATGCTCATTCTGCCTACTGCATGCATTTTAAAATTTTAAGTCTTGTTATGCCCCTACTCATTTTATCTATGGCTGATTTCCTCCAACTTTTAGTAACTCTGTTTGCTAATTGACTAATACTTATGGTGTCAATGTTGATAAACCTGGATGGTTCATACTTTTGCTGCATTATGTTGTCATAATTTAAGATTCTATTCTCAGATGTAGGAAGATGTATTTGTATGCGTGTTCATCTGTGATACCTAAACATGTTATGCTGCAGTATGATGATTCGGGTTCATGTAAAGTTGGTTAAGCTGATCTAAATAGATTATTTCATGTTTTCTTTTTTCACTTTAAGAAAAAAATGGGGATTGTGGATAAAAGATATGCTAACAGGCAAATTTCTACTTAATTATACAACCTTGGTTTTGTTACTTGGTAACTCTTGCATTAAACTAATTACGTCTGTTGATGGTATGCAAAATTTTAATGCTCTTCTCACATGATATTGAAGGAGAGAGAACGAGCGCTAAAATCATTTAAAAGTGGACAAACTCCTGTTTTAGTTGCAACTGATGTAGCTGCTCGCGGTCTGGATGTTCCAAATGTTGTTCATGTCATAAATTTTGACTTGCCAAGGAACATAGATGACTATGTACACAGAATTGGACGAACAGGTCGTGCTGGTAAATCCGGACTGGCAACTGCATTTTTCAATGACAAGAATGTAACTTTGGCAAAGGATCTTGTTGAATTGATGCAGGGGGCAAATCAAGAAATTCCTAATTGGCTGACTGAATATGCTGAAACATGTTACAGCAGTGATGGTGCTAGAACGAGTCGCTATGTTGGAAGTAAGTTTGGGGGTTATGATTACAGGAGTGTTTCCTTCCATAGTGGTAGTGGAAACTACTCTAGCCAGTTTGTTGATACAGAAGATGCTACTAGTTATGCTGTGTCCGCTAGCGCTTTCACCTACAGTGCTCCTTTTGCAGCGGGTTGTTATGGTCCTTCTGAAATGGACTCCTTTCCTGCTGCTTCATACAGTTACAGTTTTGATTATGCACCTGTTACTGCTAGTGGCTGGGATTGAAAATTCAGGTTGTATAGCCCTGCAAAAATTGACAGTTGTGGTAGTAAGCTTTTGCTAGTTGACTACTAATTGAAGGACAGTGTAGATGTTCGTGTTGACTTCAGATTCATAGAGGCAGAATGGCGATACATATACTGTCTTGAATTGATCTGTCTGACTTATATTTTTGGGATCATCTAATGCTTTTGGCTACATAGATATATTTAGGTCATTTGCTGGATGAATTTAATGTGGAAATGTTATGTATTTCAAACGATATTCCTGTTATGGCTGTAATTTCTTAGCTGCTTGTAAAGCTGTGATGCAGTGATTATGGTGATTGGTGTGTGTGTGTGTGTGTGTATGTGTGTGTGTGTATAGTAGCTCATGATATGTACTAGTACTTTTAATGGCAAATTGAAAGAAAGTCCAAGAAGTCCTTCAAATTTATTTGCAGTAAAATTAAACAAAAAGAGTGACTCTTTTTTCTGAAGGAACCTCTTCATTTTGCAGAAATTTTGCTTAAAAAGTTGCAAGATTATTATGCTCTAATCCAGGCAACTTTTTCTGGTAGCAAGAAGTTGTTGCAGGTACCTAAGCAATGAGTGGACAATAGCTCCAAACAAGCAGAAGTTGGTCATTTTTTAAAACTGAGAAACAACAGTTCAATGGCAAATTGTAGAACATGAGAATTGATCTGCTTTGATTTATCATGAATACCTGAGATATTGCAGATTTCCACCTCCATAGAGATTCCAAAAATGTTTAGGAAACATCCAAGACTTAAATTATGAATCAAAATGTTCTCCCACTTGCATAAAAGGCAGATGGGGCGGAAAAAAATCCAGTCCCAACCTTTTGATCAACCCAAAAATGGACATTTAGCATGACGGGCAAGGTGCCACAACTTGCTAGACCGTCACAACAACTCGTACAGGCCACGTCAAGTTTCAAATGTGGCTTCTATTTTTAATGCTTAGTGCCTGAGTTTAGTGTTTGTCTTCATGAAAAATTCAGACTTCTATTATTTACACTTAGACGAGGATGTTCTCAAGGTAAGAGGGGAACTATCTTTTGCACCTATTTTGGAAGGAGAGTGTGTCTTGGGTACATTTGGAAATAAACCATCACACAATCCCGCTTTTGCACCCTTTACCATTTGTAATAGTACCTAAGCCCAAATAAGGAATAATATAATCGGAAACGTTTACCAACTGCCTGCAACCTCAAGTAATAATGGAACTTGAGCCACAGCTACAAGCCTTGGTTCATAATTTTACTTCACATATATTATCTTTGAAATTCTTTAGGACAAAAACAATTTCAAAACCTCGGAATAATGCAAAATTGCTAGTACATAACAACAAGAACGTCCAACAGTCACTAAGCAACAAACCAAAAAGAATTTGCTACCATTTTAGGTATATGTGTTGATTCTTCAATCAATCCATATAAAGCACACACATATCAAAGCTGCTATATAAGTTTGCAGTACAAAATTTAACTTCAGACAATTGATTTAATGGTAAAAAATGCATCAAAACCAGGAACACAAAACCGGTCAAGCTCCTACTCTTTTTAACACTTGACCTCCTTGAGTCCATGTGCGAGGTACAAAAAGGTAGGATCAGTGGCGCCATCCTTGTAGTAGGCAAACACCATTCCAGTATCATCAGCCATGCTCTCACCAACAAAGAATTGAAGGTCACTGAGCTTTGACAAAAGGTACTTGGTTGCTCCTTGAATGTTGTTCTTAAAAACTTCTTCCTGCTCTGCGCCTAACTTGGGTGTTAGGTTCTTGATATATTTCTTCATGTAGGCAACAAACTGCTTCTTGTCAAAAGAAGGTTGCTCCTGGAGCCTGAAAGTGTCAACAATATCGACAACCTTGATGGCTTGATCGTCAACACCTTCGTCTTCATCTGCACCTTCAGCAGATGGATTCGCCCCGATGTTCACATCAACAGCTCCCTGAACAACCCACTGAAATGCCAAAAAAAAAAAAAAAAAAAAGACATCACAACCTTTCTTATACAATAGACAGTTTGTAAAAATATATACATGTTAAGAGGCAATGCCTGGTGCCAAATGAAAGTTAAAGAATCCTACCTTCCCTTGCACTTCCCAAAGCACTCCATTCTCAAGTTCAGTGTAGGGAAATGAATCCGAAAGGAGCTCATCACCTGCAATATTGGAGCATTTATTTAGCAACACTACATCCCAATATAAACAGGGAACACCAGAAAGGACTCAAAGCACAAAAGTTGAGATCTCAATAAATCCAAAAATTATCAAAGAAGTATCTGTTCATAGTGAAGGGAACAGAGAAGAAATAGATGCAGATCCAAAGGAAAAACTGTCTCAAGCACCAAAAAATAAAATAAGCTACTGTAACTGGTTGAGGTCATAAAGAAATATCAGATTCATCTACAAAGGAGTACTACAATTCTACACGACATCAGAGGCCCAAGCAATTCGACTTTGAAGGCCATATATGATGATTAATTACTGTATCAGGCCGAATTCACGGGGGAAGTGGGTGACTTAAATCAAAACATAAATTACAGCAGTTCTAAATGATACTCCCTCCCGTTCAATTATAAAATGACATTTTTTGAAAAGCTTGGCGTTATATCTAATTTATATTTAATACATTATAATAGTATAGAAAAACTAATGTAATAATGATTGAGGAAACTAATACGGCAGAGGTCATCATCACATCAACAATATCAAAGTTCCAAAATTGAATAGTTTAACGAATTAAATTTATTAGGTTAAACCTTAACACGTCGAGATAAATACAAAAATTGGATCGGGAGTATGACCTTCCTAACATAATACAAAAACAGATCCTCTTCCAAGCCGCATTAATAAAAAAGCATGGTTGCCGAAAAATACCGAGCTAATCCAACTTGTCAGAAAAGAAGATCCATACAAGAACAGAACTTTTCACCAATAACTATTTATAAGCAATCCAGCACATAGCAACAACCATCCAAAACAACTAAAGAATCATCAAACAAGCAAGGATTTAAACAGCCCATGCTAAAAACAACGAGCAATTTACATCCCAAATACAAAAAAAAAAAAAGAATAAAAAAAAAGAATAAAAAAAAGGAAGGATAGAAAAGTACCAGAGAGAAGATCCTGATAAACCAACATTATCGTATAGAATTTTTCTCTGTTTCTCCCTCCGAAGAACTTGCTTAACAAAAACGCACAAGAGGAGAAAACAGAGAGGCCAAAGGGGGTTTCCGAAGTGGCTGCGTCGCCAATTTTTATAGTGGAGCGCCTTTACGGGGTTAGGGTAAACCAAGTTGGCTAACGAAATGACAATTATAGTCCTCTTGGGATTGGGGAATTGCGTTGTCACCCTTTTGTTGGGTCCCACCAACTTGTGGGTCTTTTTTAGGATATAAGGAAAGCTATGGGTATTTACTTAGCTATGTATTACATGCTCTAATAATTATCCAATATAGTAGTACTTTTTAATGTAATTACTCTTTTTGTATTTGATTGGACAAATGTTATTACATCATTAAATAAAAATGTATTTTAGATTAACATATAGATATATTTATATATTAAATAATTATTAATTGGTAAAAAATATTGTAAAAATATGTATCTTCTAAATAATATTTCTACTTAAATTAATTAATAAAACCTTTAATAATGGTTTTAATTTTTTTAACAAACTCATGTGAATATAAGAAGGTTAGGCATGAGCTTAGAAATTATTTTTTATAATAAATAATTATACTAATGATTAGAAAATAAAACTAGTAAAATATAAAATTATTTTTTAACAAACAAGAAAGTATTTGTTGAGCTATTCCATCTCTATCTAATTGTTCTGGAAATCCATATTTGTTGAACTATTCCATCTCTTAGATCACGCATGTGCTAAATATATAGATATACTTATTAATCTTTGGATTCGAATGAAAGATATATGCGTCATAGACCGGTAGATCATTGTTTGAGTTCCTAAATTTTTCCAGGAGGCATGGGACAAGAAAAATGCTTGAGGTGTATTTGGTGTGAATAAAAATATTTTCTTAAAAAATAAGTGATTTTTTTATTTATTCTCTGGCGTTTTGTTAAGTAGCAGAAAATATTTTTTGAAAAAATATAATTTAAGCACATACTATATGAGACAAACGTGATAAGGGTGGGAGAGGGTTATAAGTCGGGGTCTAGCGGCTAGAGTGGCGATGGTAAGAGTAGGGATAGGGTGGCCAGGGTAACGGATACGAGGGAGGATAGTGGGGGTGGTGGTAGGGTTGGTGGTAGGGTGGGGTTTAAGGGGAAGAGGGGGTGGTAAAGTAATGGGGTTGGTGGTAGGGTGGGGTTTGAGGGGAAGGGGTGGGGTGAGAGGTGGGGGTAAGGGTGTTAGGTGGTGTCATGACCCCAATTTTCCCTCCGTAAGATATCGTGACGGCATCTATTCTCTACGACTAGGTAAGCCTAATACTTAATAAGTAAACAGAAGAATTCGATCATCAAATGAAAAATACGAGATAAAAATTTTATTCAAATTACAATTCTCAAAATCGTTAGTACAAGTCATAAGCTCTTTTGAGTTCCCTAAGAAAATCCTTAAGTACAACTGTTCGGAATGGAAATCAAACAGTACAAAAACAAAAATAGAAGGTGACTCCGAGGCCTGCGAACGCGACGGCAGGTCTACCTTGAGTCTCCACAGCTCGACCAGCCAGCTAATAATCAACAACAACAGTGGCACCTGGATCTGCACAAAAATGTGCATAAGCGTAATATGAGTACACCACAGCGGTACCCAGTAAGTATCAAGACTAACCTCGGTAAAACAATAACGAGGGACAGTCAAGACACCTACCAGACTAAACAACTTGAACAAGTGTAAAGGTGAACCAACAGAGGAAACAACATTAATACAGAGCTAAGCAGGATAAGGTACACAGATTAATATTTGCAATGATACACTAATAACAATAATATTTAACAGGAAGCAGTTAGGTGATAATGCTGTAGAGTAAGTTGAATACAATCTAAGTCTGGGGAAATCAAATAAAGGGAAAACCAGCAACAACTCCATAAGAACAACCGATTTCGCACCAAATTTGTTCAAGCATTTACACGAGGTACCGAACCTCATAATCACATCTCACGGGTCCCAATTCATGAACCCTAATCACTTGACATCTTGTGCTCACATTTCTATTCATAAATCGCACGGACGACTCACATGCCGAGTGAACAACTCTCACTCAGAAGGCAAATAGACAAGAATACACGTAATAGTCAATAACGTAAGGATTCATCTTCTTAAACTGATATGGGTGATTAATCTACGTGTATGCTTGTGCAAGTGTTCTACCACGATCCAAGTCAAAAAATAAGCGCAAAGACAATAAATGGTACATAAGAAACGATCACCACAAAATATATAGTGTAAATAAGACAGCAATGAAGCTTGAAGCAGTGACCAGTACAACAAGGATTAGCTACATAAAACTGAGCAAATAATGCAACACGGAGGAGAACAATTAATAGTATGCTAAGGAAAACAACAATCAAAGACAAGTGCACAGAAAAGGGGAAATGACAATAAGAGCACTCCCGAGGTACCGCCTCGTAGTCTCAAATCGTAAAATGAATCACAACGGCACGGCAGAAACCTCGTGCAACAATAACAACCGCACGGCAGAAACCTCGTGTAAATACAACACTGAATACAACAGCAACAACGACAATAACACAAGAATACGGCAAGTATATCAACTCAGGAACTCTAGAACACAAAGAGACGGAAGAACGAGCTCACAAGGAAAGACACAACAGGAAATAATAGTACAACATAGTAATAGCTCAACAAGAAAGAGATACCGTGTAGCAATGATTCCATGTAGTACAATTCAATGATAAGAGGGATAACGTAAATCAATGACTCCAATTAAGGGTAAGTCAACAATGATAAGGGAT
This sequence comes from Nicotiana obtusifolia, assembly GCA_002018475.1. NCBI lineage: Eukaryota > Viridiplantae > Streptophyta > Magnoliopsida > Solanales > Solanaceae > Nicotiana > Nicotiana obtusifolia. Next base: position 81,279 of record MCJB01003047.1, read on the forward strand.
AACAAAACTTCAATTAGGGTTGAGCAATTACGGAAGAGATTCAACAAACTCAATTAAGGATAAGCAGATTATGGGAAAGATAATAATAACTTCAATCAAAGATAAGCAATTACGGAAAGGATAGCATAGCAATAAAAGAAGCAACAACTTCAGTTAAGGGCACATAAGAGTTTAATGGGCAATAAAGGTAAAACATGGAGCAATTAATTCCAATTAAGACATGTAAGGATGAATTTAGAAAATGGGGGATTTAACATAACAAAACAACTCCATATCTAATGAACATAAGAACCTAAGAGCCCTAAACGGTCAAATTTCTACAAACAAGCCCGAGCACGTACTCATCACCTCACGTACACAGGCTTTACATGACGCAGTTAGCAACAAAGACTCAAATCCTAAGGGGTAGTCCCTTCCCTCCCCCCCCCCCCCCC